>JAWWMW010111419.1:0-20184 GCA_035048345.1 Echeveria elegans
CCGCGTCCTTGAATTGGAAGAAGACAGTCTGTTTTCCTGTCTCACCTCTTTTTGCGATGGAGCTTTCAACTCTTCAAAATCTCTTTGAACTCATTCACATCACTCAGAGCGCAAACCTCCACAAATTCAGTGTTATGTGTACGTGATCATTTGAACCTTCAAATGAATGTCATGTCCCTCACAATTTCTATCAACTCCACATCCTATGATATCTCAGTTTAATAGAAACACATAACATTGATTCATTCATATTACATCGTCCAATACATCATACACATGCACACACCGGAACATCATCAAACAAAATATCTTTCATTACACATCATTGTTCATGTATCATCCATAACTCATCACTCAGACTCGACTAACACTATTTTTCTTTAAACATATGCATGCTGAAAGTTAAATGTGTACCCACGGTTTTGAACTACACCGTGTCCCCACGGTCAAATCCACAAGAGGAGATGAGAAATCATGCCATACAATAAAATAAAACAGACACACACTAAATTAACGATAGAAGTGATACGAATGAGAGACTCCCTAGTGCCTTCCTGGAGGTTGTCGAGGCTGCAAATATTCCGGTGGGATCGGGTCTCATATTCGATCCTAGAGGTGCTGGTGCTATTTCAAACTCCCTACCTGCAAGTATACTAGCACCAGTAGAGTTAAACACAGTATATAGAAATTGTCGTGCTAGCTGCTCCTGCATCGGGGCTGACTGATGTGATGGGCCTGGGTGATCTCGTTGTCGGGCTGCTCGTCTCGAAGGGGCTGATCATCCTGATCTTGCTCTAGATCATAGATCACCAGAGCCTGTCCTCGCGCGTGTCGGCCTCTGCCCGCCCTGGTGGTCGCCCTACGTGTCTACGCTCAACTGGAGGCGGACGGAGAGCTACATCGTGAAAATAATCCACTGATAGTCCCCATCATGGGTCACTTTGATGTGTCGTCCTTGCCTAAACCAGATCCAATCGGCCCATTGACCTCGCAAAACATTATGACCTGGGACTTCAAGTGCGTGATGCAGCTGCCTGAGCAAATGTTTGATCATCCCTCCACAGGCTATGGGGCTGTTTATTTTTAAGTGGATCAGATGTTTACAGAAATAATGCCCCCAATGAATTACATTCCCCTGGGCTAGCATAATCAACACCAACATTTCCAATTGTCCCAGCTTATCAGAATTTTTCCTAGCAAATAAGGTCTTACTCAATATCTGGTGCATATAGAACATGGCCGGATCTGGAAACTACTTAGGGGAACTGTTTCCTCCATTGTACCGAGTTGGGGCTAAAATACTCCACAAATTGTCTCATACAGTGTAACTTGTGTCAAATATAGTTCCGTTTACCGGCCATCCGAAGACCGCTCTCAACTGAGCCATAGTACAATGCCGAGGCACCCCTCTGTGTCGGTACTTTATCTCCTAACCCTCGGAACTCACCAGATAGTTGAGCGTAGCCATGAATTATGAGGTGTCCTCTACGTCAGCTCCACCAAATAACTCTAACAGACCAGGCCACTCACTAGTAGTCAGCATCTCAGTTACCCGCTCTAAAATTTTGTTGCACGCCAATACCGAGTGATCAACCCATATCGGACCATAATGAGCACGCTCCAAGAATCCTTCAATTGCTTGTCCAATCCTTTCCTCTTCGTTCACATGTGGTTGGGGTGCATGTCCTCTGCCTCGATTCATTTTTTCTCTGAAGCTGGGAACCATGCAGACTCTACAGGAATTACCTACGCGAACTCTGAAGAAATTTCCAAATAATCCAAAGGACCCTGCGTACTAAAATCAAAAGCTGCCAAAATATAACGACACCGCGTGCTCCTCTGAAACGTACGCAGTGTCTGAACAGATTACCTTTACGCGGACATAACGAGTATTTCCGTAATTGCTGACTAGTTCACATGAAGGAATTCTAATGGTTCCGCGTGAGCCTCTGAGGGTGCCCCAAAATTTTCTTTCTCTATCTCCGTTTCTTTGGCCTCTAGCCTCTTACCACTACGCAAAGTCATTGAATTTACCCCACTCTTTGGATTTGGCATAGTGTGCGACGGAAGTTTTCCTTTTTTCGCCTTCAACTCGGTTACATCTGTAATCAGTTGTCCTATCTGTTTGTTTGACACCTCTATATGATTGTCGATCTTCTTAGTCAAAGCCCTCATCATATTTTCCAATCGTTTGGATGTCTCTATCTGTTGTCTAACAATATCCTCCAATGAACGCTTCTTATGTGGTACTGCTTGATTGTACTCTCTCCTAGGTTGATTCTGGTAACTCTGTCTCTGATGTGGAGGCTGATACGGCTGCTGGGGTTGCTGATTTTGCTGTTGATTCGGAAATCCTATCTGTTTCCAGCTATACCCATTTTTTGTGAGCCCAAACTGACGTGGCTGGTTGTTGTTCTGCTGGAATCCTCCCAGAGAATTGACATCAGCCTTTTATCAATCTAAAACATTGGGCACTCATCCGTTCTATGATTAGTCATTCCACACAGATCACATGCCTTTACTCCATTTGCCTACGCAACCATCATCATTCACACCATGTCCTTTAGTTCATTCAATTCACCAGCCATCAGACTCTTAATAGCATCTACCTTCGAAACACTCCATACTCTGCCAATGTCTTCTCTGCGAGTGGTCTCCTCCCTGAAGCGCGCACTCTCCGCAATTTCTCGAATCAATTCTCTCACCTGCATAGGTATCAAATTCATCACGGAGCCACCAGCTGCGGCATCTAACAACCTTCTCTCCAAAGGTCTCAGTTCATCCAACTGATATTCCACTAACATATTCTCCAGAGTCCCCAGGTTACAACAACTCTATTCCAGCCCAATGAACCGTTCCAAATACTCATAAGTGGACTCATTCGGTCCTTGTCTTATCACTAATAATTCCCTTCGGACTTGATTAGCCTTTCCCGCAGGATAAAACTTTTCCATAAATTTCTTCTGCATCTGCTCCCATATATGTATGCTACCTAAGGGCAAAGACAAGACCCACGATTTTGCAATGTCAGTTAAACTGAAAGGAAATATTGTTAGATTAAACTTATCCTCTGGGGCTGCATATGGTTTTAAGGATTGGCAGACACCTTCGAACTCCTTAAATGTCGGATTGCTACTTCTCCAGGAAGTCCTGCGAATTTCAGTAGGTAATGAAAAATGTTAGTTTTTACCTCTAAACCATTTTCCTCTGTATCAATGTTGATGCACCATGCTTGGTTCTCCAGTGTCGGGATTGAGAAGTCTTTCATAGACAGCTCTTCCTTGTACGGTTCTCTAGGCTGTTGTCGCACTTGCCCTTGATACCCGGGTTGTACCGGAACGTAATGTTGTTACAGGAAACCTTGATTGTTGATAGGGGTTGCAGAGATCAGATTGTTCCTATGGGCATACTGTTCCTCTCGGACCCGCTCTTATAAACGTCGATGTCGTTCCGCTGCCTCTTTTATAGCTTGTTCCTCTGCCTCTGCTTTACGACGATTTACAGCGGCTTCACTCATTCTCTGGCGAAACAGACGCTCGGCCTCATCAATGTAGAGGTAGTCTAGATCTTGTAGTTCATTCCTTGTACTATTTTCCTCTCCCTCCTTGCCTTAACCATTATCTTGTAAGATGAGTTCTTGATTTATTCTGTGATCTGACATGGTTAGATGCTAAGAGCGAACAATAATGAAATAAAATGCTAAATAAAAAGAAAGTAAACGAACTCAAACACAATTTTGCGCACTCCGGTAATGGCGCCAAAATTTGAACGCACGTTATCGTACGCGTTAAATTTGAACGCACGTCGTCGTGTTGAGCGTATTTTCGACATTCATCAATCACATTAAGGTGATACTCAAAGAACGGCGACAAGCTGACAAAGCTTCAGAACCTGAGCAGTGTTGACTGGAGAACACATGCACAGAAGCGTTTAGACTGGGTCTGAACGGATGGAAATCAAGACCGGGTCTTGTATCAAAGGACTGAGGTTTCCCGACATCTTTTCACTAGAATTGTTCTTACTTGTTCATTACCTGAGGTTGTAAGTGATTTGTTAGATAGTTTTCATATTAGTGAATTGTTTCCACCGGGCTTGAGGAGAAGCCCCCCAGACTTAGTCTTAAAGGAGTCGAACCATGTTAACAATTTATGAGTCGTATTTACTTTCTGTTACGTCTCACTATCTGACTAATCGCGCAGAATCTGAATCGTGAAGTTTGAATGCTAAACTAAATCAAGCTTAGTGCTTGCAATTTCAATTGGTATCAGAGCGGGATTCTCAACAGTTACAGAGTATTTGAGACCCTTGGATTCAGACAATTGTCACTGTCATGTCGCACGAAGACTTTGCATACAATAAAGCCTCTATCAGACCTCCGGTACTGAACAAAAGATATTATGCTTTCTAGAGGACTCGAATGACGGCCTAGATCAGAAGTATGGATGATCGTGCCTGGAGAAATATTATTGTTGGATAGCAGCCGCCCCAGACTGTGAACGAAGATGGAAACCTTGTCCTAAAAGATGAACTATCATGGACCGCTGAAGACGACAAGCTGTCTGCATCAAACTCCATAAATCTATGCCCTCATTCAACAATGTACGGTTGCTAAGGAAGCTTGGGATTTTCTTAAGGTGACCTATGAACCGACAGATAAAGTAAAGGAAAGCAAAATGCAACAACTGATTTCGAGATTTGAAAATATGAAGGTGAGTAAACAAGAGTCAGTAACTGAATTTAACTCAAGGTTAATGACTATCTCAAACAAGGCTCATTCTCTCGGTGAACCGTTCAGTATGGATAGGCTGTTGAAGAAAGATCTCAGAAATTTGAGTCCGAATTTCACCATGCATAAAATTGTAATTACCCAGACTCATGATCTCAAGAAATTAACTCTTACTGAACTCATGGGGGAGCTGGAGTCGTATGAGAACCAATCCTTTGCTTTGTACGAATGAGAAAACGGGAAAAGCTTCATGTACAGGACATCTTGTGGAATTCCTGCATTTTTGTTAGTACAGCATATTTCAGTAAAATTGCGTAAATGATAATGCGAGTTACCGTATCCATTGAAAGTCTCACTCTTGATCATGTTAAAGAGTCCGTCTTTGATTTTGAAGTCATATTCTTTCGGAATGTGAATCGGCGAATCATATTTTTCGATTGTGGGGATCATTAAAAAAATAGCAATTTGCGACCACAGAAGTGGTTGCAAATTAAAAAAAAAAAAGTGGTTACAAATTGCCTCCCTGTGGTCGCTATTCCACGTTAGCGACCAGAATATGGTCGGTAAATGTGGTCACTAAAAATTCGGTCGCTAATGATATTTATCGACCATGTGGTCACTAATTTAGGGACCACATTAGCCGCTAATTTAGGGACCACTAATTTGGAGGTAGGAGTGAAACCCGGTAATCCCTTTAAAAAAATTGTCACTAATTTAGGGACGACATTGAAACTAATTAAAAAATTTAATTACTCAGCCCCCACGTGTGTCGCTAATATATTAATTAAATCAAAAGTGGAAAATTTAATTAATCAGCGACCCTGTGGATGCTAATATATTAATTAAATTAAAATTAGAAAATGTAATTACTTAGTAACCATGTGGTTGCTAATATATTAATTAAATCAAAAATAAAAAATTAATATATTAGTGACCATGTGGTCAAATTAGAAAATTTAATTAAATTAGTGATCACTTGATCGCTAAGTAATTAAATAAATTAAACCAAAAATTAAATTATTTAGTGAGCACGTGGTACACATTAAAAACATACAATTCTAAAAAAAACATTAAAAACAAACAAATTTACATTCAAAACATACAATTCACATTATAAACATACAAATTCATATTATACAATTTCACCATATAAAAAAATTCACTATAAAACAAGAATAACAACTATATAACGTAAAAACATATAAATTTTAACTAAATAACGTACTTACAATGGTTTGTGAGAGATTCAGAATGGAGAATTCGTCGGAGGCCGAAAATCATCATTTGAGGAGAGAGAAATGAGTTTTGGCCGAAATCTGAGCAAGTTTCGCTTATATATGAAAACTTAGCGACCACGTGGTCGCATAAAACCCTAGAATTACTGACTACGTGGTCGCTAAGTTTAAATTTTGCCGCTTAACCTGAAGCAATTAGCGACCACGTGGTCGCTAAGTTTCTATTTTGCCGCCTAACCTGAAACAATTAGCAACCACGTTGTCGCTAAGTTTCAATTTTCCCACCTAACTTGGAACAATTTGAGAATACGTGATAGCTAATGTTTATAGAAAATCAACACTTAACAAAATTTTCGACCCCGTTACATTTTTTATGAGATGGTAGCGACCACATGGTCACTAATGTTAATAGAAAATCAACACTTAAAAAAATTTCGACCCTGTCACATTTTTTATGAGATGTTAGCAACCACGTAGTCGCTAATGTTAATAGAAAATCAGCACTTAGCCAAATTTTTGACACTGTCACATTTTTTATGAGATGTTAGCGACCACGTGGTCTCTAATGTTAATAAAAAATCAACACTTAGCTAATTTTTGACCCTATCACATTTTTTATAATTAATAGAAAATCAACACTTAGCCAAAATTTTGAGCCTGTCACATTTTCTATGAGATGTTAGCAACCACATGGCCGCTAATGTTAATAGAAAATCAACACTTAGCCAAATTTTCGACCCTGATACATTTTTTATGAGATGTTAGTGACCACGTGGTCGCTAATGTTAATAGAAAATCAACAATTGGCCAAAATTGTCAACCCTGTCAAATTTTTTATGAGATGTTAGGTCGCTAATGTTAATAGAAAATCAACACTTATAGAAATTTTTGACCCTGTCACATTTTTTATGAAATGTTAGCGACTACGTGGTCGCAAATGTTAATACAAAATTATTAAAATAATATATATATTTCTATTACAAAGTAATCATAAATGAAAATATTAAATTAATCAATTAAAACAACAATAATAATTATTCTTCGATGTCTTCCGAAGTTTCAAGCTCCGTCTCCTCTGAGCTTTCTTCATCTTCGTTGCCTTCTAATTCAGATTCATATACTGGACCGACCGGATCATGTAAGGAAGAGATACCTGGTGTGCGAATATGTAACAATCCTTGGTTTGTATTTTCTTACGTCGGTTGACGTCGCCCATCTTCATCAGAGGATGCACGCAAGTCCCTCCCTTATTATTAGTATCAAACCACGAGCAACTAAATATTACAGCCCACTTCACCGTAGGAGATACATAGTTATGCTGAATAATTTCATCTAGCATTACGTAGTAATCCTCTTCACCAGTCCGTGGATCGTTGACAAATGATTCTTTGTGCGGAACCGATATCCGTTGACAACATATCCAGAAAATGTCCTAACTATTCTATCAGGGCCGCGGGCCAAAGTTTGGAGGTTCTGCTCAATAGGTTGTTCAAAATCATCGGCTGCACATTAAACACTAATTAATAGATAGTACAGTTTTACATGCATTTAAATATTCATGTACTAAACACTTACATATTGGTAAAACCATTGGTGAAATTGTGATTCCAATATACGATGTTCGGCGCTTTTCGTAATTTCAGGATTCGCCCTTCGCACGATGTTTTGAATGAAATAGCTGCTCAAAGTTAACAATAAGTTAATTATGAGAAATAATTAATTAAATTGTTTAATGAATTCTATTTATTAAAAAATAAAAAATCTTACTCCACAAAGGGTTCGATAGGTGGACTTTCATTATGGTTGGATTAGAATTCGTAAATCGTAACCCTACATACTCCATTCCTCAAAACTTTGTCGATGAGTCCCTTGATGTTGTCAATTTCTGCCTTTCTTTTCTTCTCTGCTCGATTGGAGCTCTCCCCATTTTCCTTAGGTTTTTGTTGTACATCCTCCACCTCTTCCTCACTCTCTTCCTCACTTACGTCCGTAAGGGGAGGGTCTTCATTAATTTTCCTTGCGAGTATACGCAACTTCTTCAAGCAAGCATGGTTCAAAATGCGATGCTCGTCTATATTACAATAGAACTCGAATCCACAGAGTCTATCAATGAAGGTGATTAGTGAGGTACACCCCACGTAACTTAGTGTCCCGTGTAGGTTCTGCATTTTTTGAAACCTTTCTGAGAAAGCATCGAACCAATCAATCGGGTCTCCTTGTGTTAAAGCCCACATGATGTTAAGGTCGTCAATTGTAACAAAATCCATTGTCTCGGGTTTGCAATTGATGTTAGTAACAATGAGGTGATGGACATACCTACAAGCTTCACACTTGAGAGAGTACGGTGATGAGTAGGACCCAAAATGGTCCAATCCAGTGAGCTTTTCCAACAACAAAAATCGCTGATGGAGTATGGCGCGGGTAGGGACTCCGAAGAGTGGAAAACCAAGATATACAGTGGCTTCTTTTCTCGTCCATCTAAAATATTTATTTTGAATGCGGAACTCTCATGCTTAATTTTTATCCATCATTCCTTCCTCCAAAAATAAATCGAACGAAGCAATTAATTTATATAGTAAATTTTTGTACGTGGGTAGACCCATGACATTGTCAATATCGAGTGAGGCACCTTTGAACCAGTCGATCACTTTTGTTGTTATACCAAGAGTAGTCATAGTCTCGAGGTGTGGTTCAAGTGAGCTCGCGACAGGCTTCATCCGGTCTATTGATTTGTACAACTCAAACCATTGATTTTCTTGATCTGGATTTTCAAAAATGGTTGCCAAATGAGGGAAGTAAGGCTGTTTTGGAAGGTCTCGGAGTATGGGGGACGAGGTTTTGGTGGCTTTCGACAGGTGGCTGGTTTGAGACTTGGTGAGAAAGGTTTCGATTTTCTTTACTTTTGCTGTGAGAGAAAATGCAAGGTATTGATAAGCTTTTATAGGGAAGGGTTTGTCTTTCTAATTCTTGGGATTTCAAAGGTTTGAATTTGGAAAGGTTTGCCTTTCGATGTTTTGGGAGGTTACATATTAATGGGAGTAAATACTTGATCTAAATCAATGCAGCATTGATTTTATTTTAAAATTAGATTTTTGATTCCTTTTGATTTTTTTATAACCTAAATTTTTGGTTTTATTCAACTAATTGAAGTTTAACTATGGATTATTTAAACACATGTTTGAAAAGGGAGAGCTCTGCTCGGACGAACGGGAAATTTCATTCGGTCGAATGAAACGCATCTGCTCGCCATTTATTGTCGCTTGGGCGAATGGGCTGGTCCGTTTGGCCGAGCGGGAAGACTCTGCTTAGTGAGTCATTTTCAGATGCGTCGTTCGGGCCGAATGAATTTGATTTGTTTGTCTGCGTTTTTCCGTTCGAGCGAGCAATTCTTTCGTTCGGTCGAATGAAACTCATCTAGTCCAATCACCTTATTCGTTCGGGCGAACAGGGTGATCCGTTCGGTCAAGTGAAAGGACTTAGCTTAATTCGACACTTCAGAGTCACCCTCGCACATGACTTAATGTTATGTCTAATTAATTTAAGTTAAGAAATCTAAAACAAAGATATACTGGCCTAGATTAACGTCCTGGCAAGAACGAAGCCGAGTCTTCTAATAGAAACACATCCGAAGAGTCCTTTACTAAGACCCCTCATCAGACGGTGTGTTACTTCTTAATTATTCAGGGTCCTGAAGATTGTATTGCTCAATGAAAAAGCATTGACCTCTTCCGTGATAAAGTTTTAGTCGATGCCCATTGACTTCAAATATCATTCCTTCATGGTTGATTAACTCGACGTGCCCATCTTCGAAGGTTCTTAATACATTGAAAGGCTCGTGCCATCATGATTTTCACTTTTCTTGAAATAGTCGCAGTCGTGAGTTAAAAATAGGAGTACATTGTCCCCTTCTTTGAAGATATTTTCTCGAATGCTTCTATCGTGCCATAATTTGGTATTTTTCTTTTAAATTTTTGCGTTATCGAACGAGCTGAGTCGAAATTCGTCAAGTTAATTCAGTTGGAGTATCATGTGTCTCCCGCGCGGCCGTGCTATCAAAATTTAGGTTCTTAATTGCCCATATTGCCTTGTATTCTAATTCCAGTGGCAAATTGCATGGTTTCCCAAAAAGTAGTTTATACGGGACATCCCGATTGGAGTCTTATATGCAGTTCGGTATGCCCATAATGCTTCGTCCAGTTTAACTGACCAATCTTTTTGTGACCCATTTACAGTTTTTTCGAGGATCCCCTTTATTTCCTTATTTGAGACTTCCACTTGCCCATTTGTCTGTGGGTGATAGGGGGTCGCAACCTTGTGATGGACTCCATGTCTGCGTAGCATGCTTTCAAGTTGCCTTTCTTTATAGTGGGTTTCATTGTCACTTATCACTGTCCTAGGGACTCCAAATCTAGGGAAGATTACCTTTTTGAATAACTTTCGCACTGATTCGCGTCTCATGAAGGTGTGGCTATGGCTTCGACCCACTTTGAGATGTAGTCCACTACTACAAGGGTATATTTGTTCCCAAACGATGAAAGGAACGGCCCCATGAAATCTATTCCCCAAACATCAAAAAGTTCGACCTCCAATATACCTTTTTGAGGCATTTGGTCTCTCCTAGATATATTACCTGTTGTTTGACAGGCGTCACAAGTTTTGACGAAAGCATGTGAATCTTTGAATAGTGTGGGGCAATAGAAACCTGATTGCAGAACCTTAGATGACGTCTTTTGCGTTGAGTCGTGGCTTCCAGTGTTTGACGAGTTGCACTCATGCGGTATTTTTCTTTGCACTTGCTCGGGGATGCATTTTCTGTAAATATCATCAACACCGACTTTATACAGGAAAGGCTCATCCCAATAATATTTTCTTACCTAATGTAAGAATCTCTTTTTCTTGGCATAGGTGATCTCAGATGGAAGGACTCCGCATACTATATAGTTTAAAAAATCTTTGTACCACTGTGAGTCCAGTTGCGATCCCTCAACTGCTAGCAGATGTTCCCCAATAAAAGTATCTTTAATTTCATCCTTTATTTCTTATGTTTCTTTGGGCCGCTCTAAGCGTGACAAGTGATCTGCTACCACATTTTCAACTCATTTCTTGTCTTTTATAACCACGTCAAATTCTTGGAGTAGGAGGATCCATCTGATCAGCCTTGGTTTAGCGTCTTTTTTGTTTACCAGGTACTTGAGTGCCGCATGATCTGTGCAAACAATGGTTTGAGTACCAATCAGATACTGACGAAACTTCTCAAAGGCGTAAACGGCCGCTAACATTTCCTTCTCAGTTGTCGTATAGTTTGTTTTGTTGGTTCTTGGAGGACCTTCCCGCTCTTGAGACTTATTGCACTAACATCAGCGGATCTTACGTCCGGTTGAGAAGGGAATGTCCTAGTATTCCTTGATGAGCTAGAGGCCAGTTGGGCAAGTTGAGTTGCTAACATTTTTCGTGTTGCTCTTTCCTGTTTGAGTTCAGATGTAAAGATCTGGATGTCCTTAGCTTGCTGGGCTTGCATTGCCATCATTTGCATCATGATCTGAGCTAATGAAGGCTCTTCTGGTTTCTTGTCCTCTTGCCTTGGGTTGTACCCTTGGTTGTTATTGGGACAATTGAAGTGTTGTCCCCTAGGCTTATTAGCTTCCTGATGCTGCATCTTTTGATGTCCTTGGGAGCTATTGTATTGGTTTCACATTTTATTTGGAGCTGAGGAAGTTAAGTCAGGATGGATTTTTATTGTGCGTTCTTGTCTTTGTATTGGTGGGGGTACGTAAGGTCTGTCGTATCCTCTAACGATGTAGTTCACGTCCTCTCCTTGACTTATTCCTTTTGAGTCAATTGCATCTTCTTGTATTTCGTTCACTTCATAGAAAGATTGTTGTTCTCTTCTTTTATGTATGTGTGGCGATCAACTGATTACGCGAGAGTTTTAACTGTCTTAGCGAGTGAGTCGCGATCTTCTCATGTGTTTTTCTTAAGATTTTGCTCGTTTTCATCCTTTTTAGGTGGTTGTGTTCTCCACCACATTGATGATTGTTTCTGACAATTTTTTCAATAATGTTGAATCCTCGGTGAAAAAGACTCGTCATGAAATCGAACAAAGTTCATGAACATGTCTCTTACCTTCTTTACATTGCCCGGCGAAAAATATCACTTTACAAAGGCTTGAGGTAAATCCTCCCATGTGAGGAACGTGTTAGACTCGTGATTTTGTACCCAATCCTTTGCTTTGTCCGAAAGAGAAAATGGGAAAAGCTTCATATACAGGACATCTTGTGGAATTCCTGCATTTTTGTAAGTACATCATGTAATTTCCAGTAGCTCCTCTTTGAGCTCGATCTTGCTTTTTCTTTGCGTGAAAACACCTAAAAGAGTCCTTACCAATGCTCCGCCATTGCGAGATAGTTATGAATTATTGCAACAAATCGAGAGAATTGGGCTGAAGAAGATCACCGAAGAGGGTGCCGAAGAACATAACGCCCGTGTGAGTCGAGACTCCGGATGGAAATAGAGAAGCATATTTTCGGACCTACCTTATTGGGCAAGTCTACGTGTCAGGCATAACTTGGACGTCATGCACATCGAGAAAAATGTGTTCAAAAATATTTTTAACACAGTGGTAAATGTTCAGGGCAAGTCTAAAAACAACCTGAAGGCAAGGATGGACATCAGAGAGTTATGCAGATGGCCAGGGTTAGAACCTGAAGAAAGTGACAGTAAGTACCGCAAGGCGGGATACACGCTGGATCGTGAACAGAAGAAAATCCTTTTTGAATGGTTGAAGATAGTTAAATTTCCAGACAGTTACACTTCAAATCTAAGTCGGTGCATTGAAAAGCACAAAATGTGACTGTTCGGTATGAAGAGCTATGACTGTCAAGTCTTTATGCAAAGCTGTTAGGTGTTGCTTTTCGACCGTTCTTAGAGAAAAAGTATTGGGAGCCTATCGCACAGTTGAGTGTATTCTTCAGGGATCTTACATGTTATGAGCTAGGGACAGAAATAACCCAAAATCTTCATGCGGAGATACCAATCAGTTTGTGCAAGATTGAGCGAATTTTTCCGCCTTCGTTGTTTGATTCAGTGGAGCATTTGCCTATCCATTTGGGAATAGAGGCATCAATTTGTGGTCCTTTAAAGTACAGACGGATGTATCCATTCAAGATGTATTTTTCTGTCTCAATTTCATTGAATTTAATTTAATTTATTTATTCAATTGTTGATTATTGATGACAATTCTCACATAGATTTCTTGGAAGATTGAAGAAGACCGTCGAAAATAAAGCGTGTGTGGAAGGGTCCTTTTGCAGTGTTTAATACATATGAATATTTATATGCATATAAAACTGTATTATCTATTAATTAGTGTTTAATGTGCAGACCGATGATTCTGAACAACCTATTGAGCAGAACATCAAACTTTGGCATGCGGCTGTAGTTTGTTAGGGCATTTCCTGGATATGTTGTCAACGGATATCAGTTTCACACAAAGAGTCATTCGTCAACGAGAGCCACAGACTGCAGTGAGATTTGTGTATTGGGACAAACTTTCAACACCGGTGAAGAGGACTACTACGGAGTGCTAGTTGAAATTATTCAGCTTAACTATGTATCTCCCACGGTGAAGCGGGCTGTAATATTTAGTTGCTCGTGGTTTGATACCAATAATAGGGAAGGGACTCGCATGCATCCTCAAATGAAAATGGTCGACATCAACCGACGTAAGAAAATGCAGAATAAGGATTGTTACATATTTGCACACCAGGCATCTCAAGTGTATTTCGTTGAATATCCGAAGACAATGCGACAAGATAGTGATTGGTTAGGAGTCTGTACATTAAAATCTCGTGTATTGTCTGGAGAGGGTGTTCAAAATTTGGATCATCACATTATAGTTGCAGAACTGTTCCAACAGGAATCCACAACCATCATAAGAACTATCGATGATCCACTAGCGGATGTTGATTTTCTGTTAACATTAGCGACCACGTGGTCGCTAAAATGTCATAAAAATGTGACAGGGCCAAAAGTTGGGCTAAGTGTTGATTTTCTATTAACATTAGCGACCACGTGGTCGCTAAAATCTCATAAAAATGTGACAGAGTAAAAAATTTGGCTAAGTGTTGATGTCATTTAAATCATGAACTTCTCAGTTTTACCCATTTAAATCCTCAACTCAAAAAAGTCAAAAAAAAATACTTTGCCATTATAAGCATCCATTTAAGATTGTTTTGAGGATTTATTTGGAAGTCAACATAAGTTGAGGATTTTTTTGAAAGTCAACTACGAAGTTGAGGATTTTTTTGGACTTTTTTGAGTTGAGGATTTGAATGGGCAAAACGGATAAGTTCATGATTTAAATGACAGTTTTCCCTAAATATTAGTTTCGGGTTAGGCGTAAAAATCAAATTTTAGAGACCACGTGGTCGCTAACTCTTCCAGGTTAGGCGGCAAAATTGTAACTTAGTGACCACGTGGTCGCTAATTATTCTAGGTTAGGCGGCAAAATTGAAACTTAGAGACCACGTGGTCGCAAACTGTTCCGGGTTAGGCGGCATAATTGAAACTTAGCGACCACGTGGTCGCTAATTGTTTCAGGTTAGGCAACAAAATTGAATCTTAGCGACCACGTGGTCGCTAAGTGTTCCATATATAATTGAAACTTGCTCAGATTTCGGCCGAAACTCACTCTCTTCCCAGAAATTGATTTTCGGCCTCCAACGAATTCTCCATTCCGAATCTCTCCCAAACCATTGTAAGTACGTTATTTAGTCAAAATTTGTATGTTTTTACGTTATATAGTTGTTATTACTGTTTTTATGGTGAAATTGTTTATATGGTGAAATTGTATAATGTGAATTGTATGTTTATCATGTGAATTTGTTTGTTTATAATGTGAATTGTAAGTTTTTAATGTAAATTTGTTTGTTTATAATGTAAAGATTATGGCCGGATCACGTCGTGTTTCACATCCCCTTAGGCCTACGGGCATGGGTGACGCTCCCCAGTCCGGGGAGGATGGGGAGAGTTCGCAGCAGCGAAGCTCCGAGCGAACCCCATCTGCGGATAACAGCGAGTTACTCGCTGCGATCTGCCTATTCTATTCCGGGTCACTCCCGGCAATTGAAGGTACGAGCACCGCTGCGCCGTCCGAAGAGGCTGCCACCTCAGCTGCCGATGCTCGTCCTGTAAGAGCACGCCGGCCACGAACCCTGGATGAGGGTGCTGGATTAGACAATTTCTGACGATCGGTAAGTATTATTACTTTTTATTTAATAATTTTTTAAGTTAGTTAATTCATAAATTAAAATGTTGTTAATTAATTTACATTGCATGTTGGAGCCCAGCTACAGGGTGGCACGCGTCATCAGTAGTGTGGTTGAGGAGCAGCCGGATCGGATCGGAACGGTTGGAGGTAGGAGAACGTTAGTCCAACGTCTATAGACCGCTGATTTGTGGCATGAAGGGTATGTCATTTTATTTTTTTTAATTATTCTATATATATATATATGTTTATATAACTTAATTTTTTTTTGTATCAGACGCACTGCCACTGGGATGAAGAGGATCCAGAAATGTCCCTCAAGAAGATTAGGGAGAGGTGGCTGAAGCACGCTCATAAGCGCTACACTTTTGACCTTGTCAACAATTATCGAAAGGCTAATAAAAAGCCTAGGTCGCTAGATCCTACTAGCTGGGACTGGTGGCTGGCAAAGTGGAACGCACCCATGTTAGTCGCAAAACAGGCGCGACAACAGGTGAATCGGTTGGCTAATCCGCCGCTCACACTGGCGGATCCATAGGATTTCAGGAGCACCGACGTCGCATGGTATGTAATTATTTAACAATTTATATTTAATTTTATACTGTAAAATTTATTTTATTAATATTTAATTTATATTTAGGAAGAGCAACTCGGGAGGACAGTCCTGCCTCAAGAGTTGATGCTCCACACTCACGCACGTGCGTCGAAGCATACTGAGCTAGTGGATCAGTGTTCACAGAAGATAGTGGTAAGTTTTGTAACTATAAACATTTTTAATTAACATTTTTATATATTATTCTTTATATTAATAAATATTTAACATGTATTAGGACCGAACTCGAGAGATCCTCATTCAGAGGAGCACCCAACAGCCCGAGGAGTCGCTATCCTTTCAGGATTCCTGCGAGGCCTACTACGAGGGGATTGGCGGAGCTGGGCCCGGCGGTGCAATTTTTGGACTTGGAGGAGCAGTGCCGAAGTATTCCAACCAGCATATTTCCTCTTCCACGCGCGAGGCCAGTCGTCCGGCGCAGCTGCAGCGCCGCACTGACCAGATGACACAAAGAATGGAGGAAATGCAAAAGCGGATGGAGGAAATGGAGGCGGCCCAATGAGAGTATCAACAGAGGATGGATCTATTTATGGCCGAGATGAGGGCCAATCAAGGCGCTGTCTCTTCCAGCAGACTGCCGTCGTCGCCGCCAACACCGGATGCAGATGCAGAATAGTCTGTATTTGATTTAATGTTCTAAATATTATTATTTTGTTAAAACAATTTCATTTTTAAATTTTGAAATTTGAAATTTTTTATTAATTTTTCATTTTTTAAAATTTTATTTATGAAATATTTATAAAATAATTTTATATACAATTTTTTATCAACAAAATAGAATTATAATTAATATATTAGCGACCACGTGGTCGCTAAATAATTAAATTTTTGAATTTTAATTTAATTAATATATTAGTGACCATAAATGAAGGGGATTTGTATTGCTTATGAATGAAGGGGGTAGGTGTGAAACCCTATGATCCTCTTTTAAAAAAGAAGGAAAGAAAAAAAAAGATTAATATATGTTGTATGATACTAATGTAACAAAATACGTGTCTCGAAGGTTTTATCTCGTTTGCCACGTGACGTAGGTTTGTTGTGACATTTTCGTTTTGACAATGTTGCATCCGATTGCGACGAATATATTACTCCCTCCGCTTCAAAATTTTGTTCTCATTTGGTAGTTGACATAGTTTTTAAGAATATTAAGTTATGTTAGATAAAAGTATAAAAGAGAATGAGTGGAAAGTGAATAGATTGGAGAGAGAGTGTAAATGTGAAAAAAATTCATTTAAGGAAATGAGAAGAATATTTTGAGACACCAAAATAAAAAATGAGAAAAAAATTATGGGACGGAGGGAGTATTACGTTGCAAACAAACTATGTTACATTTAATTCTTGGTACACGAAATAAATGCGTTGTATTAAAATAATATAACGCGTTCGGTCGATATGTATACGAATTGTAATATGTTGCATGTGACTCCTGGTACATAAATAACCTGTCGCATTGGGAAGAAAAAACGTGTCATGGATTGCGACATGTTTATATCTCTATTGCTTTGTAATGAAGGAACATTTTATTTTATCGTTTAGGATTGATGGAACATGCATTGTTGTTTAACGTAAATTTGTATTGCCTATGAATGAAGGCACATGCGGTGAAGTGTTTGAATATGATTGTAATTTGTTTATTAATTAGATAATTATCATCATAATTAATTATATTACATCATAAGATAATCGGTCTTACTTTGTATGTGATGAAAATGGACAGCCAAATCATGAAATTGATTTTCACATGGTCATGTACTATTCTGCTCACTGTAAAAAGTTACAAACGCAGGTACACCTTGATAGCAAGAACACTTGTCTATTCTCATTTCTTACTCATTATTTGCTTACTTTAGAAAATCAATTTATATAAGTAAACATATATTTCGGTTAGACTTTAATGTTTTTCTAAACCTTTCAAGTAGTGTAATTTGCTGCTCTTGAAAATTAAGGAAGGACCATCAAGCAAGAAGGACCCAAAGGAGTAACAGTGCTGTTTTCAGAGTCAACAACGTCGGTTTTGTATTCCTAAACTCCAACTCTTCTTATTTATTTTATGAGTATCAATTAGTTATGAGTTGCTAAATTGTTTATTTTGTATATGACGTGATCTCTCTTTTTTTTTTTTTTTTTTTTTTTTTTGATAACAAAGTCTAAGACAAACTAGCCAAAAAAGGACAAATTGTCCTTAAACCACCAAGGACAAGCATCCACTCTTTGCCAACTTAGCCGGGAAGATGCTATAGAAGCAACGAAATCGGCAAGAACGTTTGCCACACGACGAATAACACACACTTTCCAGAATCTCATCCGAGCCAATAACGTCCAACAAGAATGCACCAACTCATTTAAAATTCCTGGTTCATGGTGCCTGGAGTAGAGAATGTTAAGAGATGTTATATAATCACTCTCTAAAACCACCTGGTTTAAACCTTTCTGAACTGCCAACTTAATAGAGAGAGCTACCGCCTTAAACTCTGCCTCAGCCGCTGAGAAGCAAGTATCAGTGATAGCCGTTAGTATTCCAATAATGTCACCTTTATGGTCCCTACAAATAGCAGCAGTATAGGCGGTTCTATTCTCCTGACAGAATGAAGCGTCGCAGTTTATTTTATAAAAACCAACATGTGATTTTATCCACCTAAGAGTAATATCTTGTTCCATGACGTTTCTAATGCACGAAGGCTCCATGAAGTTATTAATTAAGATGCAACATTTCCTAGCCACAATATCCGGGCTGATCAACACATCACCTTTCACCGCCATGTTTCGATGGTACTAGATATGCCATAAAAAACAATGAGTAATGCAAATTTAGTCATTGGGAGGTGTTTAAAACCATCAAAGAGCCAGTCGGCCATGCAAACATAGCCATGTTGAAGTTCCCTTAGATCTAAATCTAACCAACTTAGGACCGAAGTAGACCACCAACACGATATAAATACACATGCATATCTGTTTAGTTTTTAGCTCCACAAAAAATACATATCGATCTGTTAATCACATGTCTCCTAGTCAAGTTATGTCCTGTTGGAAGAGCTCCGTGATACAGCTTCCACGCGAAAATCCTAATTTTGGCCGAAACAGGAATACGCCTGAGACTTCTCCAAAAAGACCTGATGGGAAAAGGATTCGACTGCTGCCCAGAAGAAAGAAAAGATGTATTAGATACCTGGCAACACAGGGCAAGCACTTTTAACCGAAAATGAAGTAGAATTCCCTTTCCATTCATACGTAACAGAGTCAAGAACCGATCCCTCAAGAACAACATCCCAAACAACTAGGATGCTTCTTCAAATCTTAGAAGGTCGGGATCCTTAATTAGCTTCATTAAAGGAAGTTCTACTAAAGTATCAATTTTTTAAAAGCTTAGAGACAACTGTATTAGGTTTATGAATAATTTTCCAAGATTTAGCAAGCAAGACTCTGTTGAAATTATACATGTATTTAAAACCAAGGCCACCCTCCTCCTTTGGCAAAAACAGAATCTTGCGACTAACCCAATGAATAGAACAAGTATTTTGAGCAGAGGATTGCCACCAAAATCTCAAGATAATTTTCTCAAGCCGATTAATGATACTCTTAGGCAGTAAAAAACACTGCATAGGGTATAAGGGAATTGCACACATGACAACTTTGATTATGATCTCTTTACCCCCACTAAATAAAACAAAATTGCCCCACATAGCATGCATTTACTAACCCTGTCAATGATACAAGAAAAAGAGTTAACCATTGACTCTGCCATATCCATTGGCATACCCAAGTATTTTGGAAATTTAGTCACCAATTTAACATGTAAAGCTTGGCTACTAAACACCTTATGAGGCTTGGGAGTTCTTTTGCTACACAACAATTTCGATTTTTCATAATTAACAACCTGCCCTGATAGTCGCTCATACTCATCTAAAACAGATTTAACACAGTCAGATGAGTCTTTTCCAAGACTGTAGAAAATCAGACTATCATCTGCAAAAAATAGAGGTGAAATCCTAGGAGCTCTACCACTTATTCTAATTCCTACCATTGGAATTAAGAGTCTCAAGTTTAGTAGCAAGCCATTCAGATACGATCAGAAACAAATAGAGGGCAATAGGGTCTCTCTACAAAAAAAACAACGTTTAGCGACCAGAATTTCGGAACGCTGGTCGCTAAATGACTTTAGCGACCAGACCGTGGTCGCTAAACCTAGTCGCTAATTCCTTGGACGCTAAATACGTTTAGCGTCCACGTGGTCGCTAATTAGTGACCAAAAATATTCAGCAACCACGTGGACGCTCTAATTTCGGGAAATAACAATTCCCAAAAATTTAATAAAAAATAATTTAAATATTAATTATTTAGCGTGCAC
>JAWWMW010111440.1:0-10251 GCA_035048345.1 Echeveria elegans
TATTACAATGAATATATATGTTTCTAACTTACTTTTTGTTTCAGTCTTACTTTCGCTGAGATGATACAGTGGAAGATATGACTCCCGTTAAGGTTCAGAAGAGGTGGGAGAAGCAGGCGGCGAACCGCTACAATGACCTTATCTACAAGTTTCGGATTTCTTATTTTTATTTTTTTAAATAATTTTTAAACAAATTTAATATAAAAAATTTATATTTAATTTTATACTACGCGTTAGCGTCCAACTGGTCGCTATTTATTTCCTAATATAAATGATTTCCGTAATTTTAATAACGAAAACATTTTTGAAAATATAAACTTTAACGATCATGTGGTCGCTAATAATTTAATTTTTAAATTTTTTTAAATTAATTATAGATCGACCAAGTGGGTGCTAGTATTTGTATTTTCAAAAATGACTTTATTGATTAGTTAGCGACCACGTTGTCGCTAATATTCATATTTTTGAAAATGTTTTAATTAATTAATTAGCGACCACGTGGTCGCTGATCTTTATAATTATGAAAATATTTTTGTTAATAAAATTAGGGAATAAGTTGCGACCACATAAATGTCATGGTCGCCAACTATAGCTCCCACATGATCGCTAACTATCATCTGCGTCTAGCGTTTTAGCGACCATTTTCTGGTCTCTAATGAAAATTAGCGACCAGAGAGTGGATGCTAAAACCTGTTTTTTATAGTGGCACAAAAAAATGAGTATGGTAAAAAATATGTCTTAGTTCATTTATCAATTTAATAATAACCACAGATTTCAATGCATTGAGGCTAGGTAATGTACTCTCCAACAGGTCTCTTCGTGTTAGCTACTCCTTGAGATCAAGCTTCTTTTCTTTGCGCAGCAACTTCCGTTTGATCTGGGCGAGCTTTCTGATTACCTTGCCCTTGGTTTGCTTGCTGTATAATTATGAGATCCTGATCAAGTTCGTACTCCATTTCAATCGGGACGTCAATTATGAGGGGAGGTGTGTTAGTTTTAGTACGACCACACCTTTCAATGAATGCAGAGGGGGTTGTGAAGAACTCGAGCTCGCGTTATTTGCTATGTTTTTAGTTTTTACTTTTGCCCTAGTGTGCATTTTCAAACTCTTGTAAAATGGAATTTAACGATATTTTTAGACAACAAGTAAAACAAACATAGACTAAGCAAACTTTTGCAAGCAGTGATTTTAACTAAGAAAAAGCAAAGAACTATCTAGTGAATAAATAGCAAACAAGCTAAATCTACAAATTGTTCCCTATCAACGATGCCATTTTGATGTGGTGCGAATAGGTAATAAGTAAATAAGTTTCACGCAAGTCAAATAATTTATAAAATTGGGGTGAACCAGTGTCGAAACCAAAAGATCAGTGACAATTTAGTTGTTAAGTATTAATAATTTAAATAGTTTTCAAGGGGTTTGGGGGTTTTAATGGCAAGTAGAACAGGTGCTTTATGCAGAATAATATCAAAAAGAAATGACTTGGATCTAACTTCACCACTAGTACACATGGACTACGTTGAACATGTTCTAAAATAACATAGAATAAAGTCAAGTTGATTTTACTGTAGGACTAAGCATGTTAACAACGATATAATTCTCACACGTTTGGTCTGTTGAATTACATAAGTAGAAACAAATTAGTGACGTTCTCACCCTTTCGGTCAGTTAAATTTTTATCGTGGAATTCAAATTTCCAAGCATCACCGTTTATGTATGTTTGCTAATTTCATTAAATCTGCTTCAAATTAGTCTTCATCCTCATATAGAAGTTGCGCTCGCATACTACTATACTTGGATTAATAGTTATTGTAACTTCTAAATAGACTACCTTCTTCTTTTGATTCATCCAAGAATATACAATTCATGCAATTCTATTAGATATTTTGTCAAACACCTAATATGCATCGAATAAGTATAAGTTAAAATTCATGGTTTCAACTCAAAATCATTCATAAAATTATAGGTAAACGTTTTCAAACATGAGTCCTAAGGATCCATTAGATCCCTCTCATCAAGGTCGCTACTCACTCATGGCAAGTGAGACAACACACATGTTTGTAAAACATATAGAGATAAAAATAGAACAAATTAAGAAAAGAGTTTGTGGATTTCTCAATGATTTGCAGAATCTTAATGCTCTCCGATTTCTCTTGGCGGTTAGGGTCTTCCCTGAAAATGGAGAGTGATATTGTTGAATGGATTAGAGCTCTCTCTTCTCCATTGTGAGCGATATCTCAAATCCCTAAAGTAAGCACTCTATGTATACTGTATTCATGTCTCTTCATGTTCTTCTCTTTATATCTCCTTAAAACCTTGAGATAAATACTCAAACTTTGGTGAAAATATCTCTTCATAGCATCAAGTAGTTAGGCTCGGTCAAGTTAGTCATTTATCCATTTGGTCGATTTGAATGATCACGTAGTCAAAGAGTCGCATTCTGTGCACCCACTCGGTCGAGTAGTTTGGTGACTCGGTCGAGTCACTCCTCACTGGTACATTCACTCGGTTAAGTCACCTTTTGACTTCATCGAGTGGATCCCAATTCTTCACCAAAAGTTTCGTTTTTACTCGAACAATCCTCATTTCTGCTATATTTTGCTCCAAACTCCTTTAAATCTTAAAAAGTGCATTTTATACCCGAAATAGCGATGAGAGTAATATCTTTTTGAATTAATATCAGTTTCAATGTTGCCATCTTTCACTATTTTAAAGATCAATCGTCTTTTGGAAATATCAAATGAAAACATCCATGCCTAGGCATCCAGAGACCCACGGGGAAGTCCCTCTCCTATCTCTTACTTTAATATCAATTTATTCGCTTAAGGACTAAGCTTGAGGATCATAGTTTAGACCACCCAAGACTGATAAGTCTAAATTCATCCCCTATAGAAAGATTCACTGCAATAAACTTTTATATTTCTACTTAGTTTGTTTCCCTAATGAAAATTAATTTTCTATAGGCAACTTGCGCAATATTTAAAGGCTCTAGTATAGATGAAAATCTTTCGAGACGCATATACATCAAAAGTGATTGTAGTCGGTCATATGCCAATTTTGACTATAGAAGGCCAAACGTCAAGTGAAAATTTTATTTTAATAAAACTCCTAAAAACTTGGCTATTATTGACAACTAACTATTTCGGATGTCTTGATCGATTATTCAGATATAAAACTAAGCCTTAATATAGCTGCAAAGGGATGACCCTTGTGATCATCACATAGAAGTTATAACGATTTGATGCATCGAGCTAACGAAGTCAAGCTTCTCTCACCTTACATTTGAAGGTCAACCCTCCAATCATTTAGTGACGAGCTTAAGATTATAAGCTCTTGGAGTAACCAACTTGGTTGCAAAAGTGAATGATCGAAAGTTATAAAATGCACACCTGACTTAGCATGGTAGATCTACGACTAAATCTTCAAAAGAGGTTATGATATGATCATCTTGTAGGAAAAACTTTCCCTCAGGCCGACTTTGAAGTGAAATTTCAACAAAATATAATGCACGTCCCCTTATGATCACAAAATTTTGCTGCACTACTTATTTGTGATATTTCTTTTCTGACAAAATCCTCACGAGACTATATATCGTCTAGGGGTTTAAAGGAATGATGCATACGCTAAATGCATCCGTTGATTCCGAAGAAAATAAGTTAAGATTTTTCCTTTTTATTGTGTTATTGCTCTTGAACAAACAAATTCTATGTGTGTAGTATTTTGATAGGTAAAAATTTGTACACATTTTCAGCTCCGTACTTGATTTTTCCAGCCCCGTTTATCTAACCATTTGCTCTAGATTTATTTTTTGCTCCTATAAATTCACAGGAAACTTTGTACGAGAGGTCTCAGCCTAAACTCTAAAAAAGAACTGAAAAATGGATGGGATAATCAAGCCAGCACCAACTCGGAGGATTTATCCGCCATCAACACGTCCGGTTAACATTGAACCGGACGAGTCACACCCAGATCGTCCGAGTTGCAACTCGGACAGTTAGCTCCAAACCGTCTGGTTCAATGACAGTAGCAGTTCAGAATGCTATAAAAGGAGGTGGAGTCTCAAGTAGAAGGCATGCTTGGTTAGATTTGGAGAAAAAGATTAGAGAGAGAATTTGTAGTCCATTTCTTCTTCACCCTCTTATTATTAGTGCAACGCTCGTCTTTTCAAATTCATTCATTGTGGCAAGTGAGTAGTCTCTTTGTTTTTGCGGCGTAGTGACCTTTTCATGGCTTATCAATAAATACAAGCGTAGATTTTTTTTCTTTATTCATTTTGCTTATTCGACACTTAACAGACACTAAGGAAATATTAGTGACAATTCTTCTTTAAATGTCATCCGTATTCCTGAGATCAACATATCAAGAGATTAAGATCTGGAAGTCGAGTAAAACATTCTTTCATTCATCACGAGAGTGGTTCATATATATGAGGAAAGAATAGTTAATACATTAATCAATTCACTTTTGTTAAGTGCGCAATGAGAGTTGGCCCAATGAGGAAAGACTAGTTCCTAGGGGTGCTTCCAGTCAGGCCTGGGATCAGCATATTTTCCTTCTCAAGTCTCAGCTTTCCCATTTTTCTGATGTTCAATGTAACTGTCCTCGTTAGCTTCAAGTGCAATAGCAATTCATTTACGAGACAACAGTGGTTTGATCCTCAGGAAGTCAGGATACAAATTAACTTCGGAATCAATGTTTCAATCGAAGGGAGAAATGGCAACCCTGCATTCTGCGTATCACCGTTAGAAGCAATAAGAAAAATAATTGAAACCAGTCGGTTATATTAATTTGGTTCAATTAATTGCAGATGATTCTGAACAACTTACTCTGATTTCTTGCTACGAACCTTAATTGAAAACCTTAATGAAACTGGTACAGTAGATTCATCACAATTCACATGACACGCTGCGTCTGACAAACATTCGCATACATTACAGTCTCACTAGAATTACCAATATTGCAGGTCACCTGAGGTCGATAACTCTGGAAAGATAACTTATTCATCTCATAGTGACTAACAAGCAGTTACAATAGGCTTCCTGCACAGAAGATCTGTACAAATGATAGATGGAAGTTTCCTGAGATGATCAAGGACCAGGCCTTGGCTCTTTGGTTTGCGGTACCAGCCACTGGAAGGTTGGGTATGCCTATGAGTCAGTCCTCCAATTCTACTATTTGTGCTCGTTTTTCAGCAGCTAGTTTCCTGATAAATATGCCCCATCTGAGTGCAGCTTTGAGTTTCAGCCATCCAACAACAGCCTTGCCAGAGGCTGGGGTCTGATCCTCATTATAGCCATATTCCGGAGACTGATTAGGCATAACCATCGAAGGGAACGTGAAGCTGTCATCAGGAGCGTCAATGGAACTCTGATTGTTCCCTCCCATGCTGAACAGGCGAAGGAGATAGCGCTGCATATCATCATTCTCAAGCATTTCATGACTTCGCATGCGAATCTCATCCTCTGAGAAAAACTCCTCCATTCTGTAAGAGCTAAGATTTGGAGTGGCGACAATGGGATAAGTTGACGTTGATGACTGTTGCGAACCAAGGGCT
This sequence comes from Echeveria elegans, assembly GCA_035048345.1. Lineage (NCBI taxonomy): Eukaryota > Viridiplantae > Streptophyta > Magnoliopsida > Saxifragales > Crassulaceae > Echeveria > Echeveria elegans. Next base: position 5,556 of record JAWWMW010111440.1, read on the forward strand.
AGTAAATTCTCATTCTGAGGAGCTGCTGCTTGATCAGCAGTGAGCAACTGATTGTGCTGAGGAAACGTCGTCCCATTAAACTGAATGGAGGGATGCAGAAGTGCATCTTGAGATTGCACCGGATACCTAACAGCCAGACTGTGCCCTGAAATAACCGAAGGCAAGAGTTCACATCTAAGACGGAAAAATAGATCTCAAAAGCACAATATTAGTTGGCTCATGATTGTATATCAAGAATGTATACCTTCTGAAACTAATCTAGGATTTACCGAGGAATGCTGTACATGCATAGGAGGTGGCAGACTTGGTAGAGATGAATGAGGGTGGTTGAAAGAACCAGAGTATGACTGAGTGGCACACAACATTTTAGTTTGTAAAGCATCCACTCGTGCATCTTGTTTAAAGCTTGACAAAGCCTTGCCATCATATTCTATGACATTGATCCAATTGTCATATGCTTTCTTCACTAAGGTGTCCACATAAACCTGCAATCAGAAAATTTCAGCATTGTCATATGCTTTCTTCATCATATATTTACAGCTCTCAGCTTCATAAATTTATTAACTGGGGTTCTCTCAGAAAATAATGAATTGGGCAACAATAGATCTTGATAACAGTTTTACAGGATACAGATGGTTTCTTATTTACAGAACAATCACTTACCTTCTGAGAGTCAGAAAGAGAATCAGCCGAATAATATTGTTCGCCAGATATCAATCCACTCAATTCATAGATGTGGTTGAAAACAACACCAACATTCCTTGCATCTTCGGGATAGTAAACATACACTTTCTCGCTCAGGACACAAGTCTTTGCATGCTCTATGAGAGATTCCCACATTTTGTTTGACATGCCTCCTCCAAGAATCTAAAACATAATACAGACATTAAAAATATCAAAAACATTTGAAAGGCTGTTTCAAATTGTAGTTGCATTGCGCATCCTAGTCTTACACTTCTTAAATTTTGTTTGTCTTTAACCAAACATCTTAAAAAATCTTCAACTGTGTGTATTCCAGCTTTATTGAGCTTCTTGTGGAATGCACCATCTTTGCCGATCTTTTCCAATCTCCAAACTTCATCGCTCAACACAGGCGGATAGTGTTTCTTATATACTATATTTGTAGCATGAGAGCCGAACAAGAGATCTATCAGCCCTTCCCAAATTACTGTAACGAGAAATTGAGACTATAATAAGTGATATAAAACTACACTCACATTCTCCTCTGTGATCCTTGACGGTAAAGGCTTCTGTTTTTGCTTCACGTACACGTATGCCTTCACAGTACCCTGAGGAAACTTTGAGACCTAATCTAAACTGTCTGCTTCTAATCCAGCTAGAATTATCAGTAAATGTTAGCTCTCCTAACGTTCCCACTCCTTCATTCAGAGTAACATTCACCGCCCCATGCAAGAGCGGCCTCTTTCCTTCACGCTCTTTTACTACATGACTTTCAAAATCTTCCGGAGTCCAGTCGTCGTCATCCTCATTGTTGAAATCGCCTTCAAGGACAACGACGTCAAGTTTAACTGAGGATTCTGGGCCAGATGTTACAATGTGGCCAGTGCTTGCATCAATCAGAACGATATGGATTGCAGCTGCTTGTTCGCCTTCCACCTTTCCCCCGGTGAATAGAGGAAGGGACAACCTGGTCCTGAAGTGCAGCTGTATGTTCCTTCCATCAGGTCCCTCAATTTGCTTTGGAGAAGCTCTGGACAGATTGAAACAAGATGTCAGATAATATGAACCGTGTTGATATTTAGAAGCTCGGTGTCATGTTTTTTTAGAATTCAGACAGCATAAGAGCTTGCTGACAGAATTCTCTTTCTCTTGGAAGTTATATCACATCTACCAATTCAGAATCGTAACCATAACACTTTTGTTTGAGAGAGTATCTATCGCAATAAATACAAATCAAATAACTACTAGCGATCATATAAGATTCAGGCGGGAGCTACATCTTTGGTTCACCTCTCTGACCCACTACTTGCTACGGGTTCGTCAGAATGCAGCAATATGCTGCCCAGCCTTTCTATGACTCTATGAAACAAGTCTCAGCAACTGTGACCAGTCAACAAAAACTAGTTACCTTGAAGTGAGCCTAGCTGGACCTAGTTTAGCCAAAGCGCGCTCAACTTCTTCACTAACCTGTCAATGCAACAAATTTCTGAACATCAACAAACTATCCCGCTGCAAAGCTAAAAGAATAAAGAAAACCTACGACTCAAAATGCTGATGACGAAGCTACCGTCGAATGTAATGTTACACCATAAGAATGTGTGAACGTCAGTATCAGTAGCATTACATACAACTATAATACAGCAGTTTTAAGCTATATAATACATCAACGAATACTAAATTCATCCTTGTTGAGAAATTACAAGATGATATAATTAGACCGTTTGAAGCTTGGTAACTTACAACTCTACGAAGAATTGGCTCCAATGATGAGCAAAGCCTCTGCAAACTATCCACCTTCAGGGCCTCCACAATTACGCTGCATAAAGATGAGATGTGAGCCACAGTACAACTTGTGCATAGAACAGGAGGTTATGGTATATCATTATGAAAATCTACCTGCAACTAACTGGTTTTGTTGCAAGTACCATTCATAATCAACCGCGATACGAATAGGATCAGCAGAGATAAGAAGAAAACAGGAGAAGGGGTAATAAATAAATAAATAACCTAGCGAGGGCAGGTCTTTTCCTGTCAGGCTGAGCATCGTCAGCTGCGGCGGGGTCGAGGGGCCTCTTCTCCCTAGCCATACTGTTAGTCCTTTCCATATACCTGGTATGCATCTTCCCGAAACCTAAACTCTTGTAACAAAAACACCTGAAGAAGATCCAACACAGATATGCAAAGATCAAATCAAATCCACCCACGCCTTGGAAAGAACTCAGCTCAAACCGTAATGGAAAAGTCAACGATTAGAGCAATTCCAATTCCAATCCCAATCTCAATCCCTATCAGCTAACTGAAACACGGGATCCGAATGTTATAAAATCAGAGAATCGGATCCTAATCACTCCACAGTCCAATTCCAACCATTCGACTGTAAATAAAATGTAAACACAACAATTACATAAATAATGATTGGTAGACAACGTAAAACAGAAGAACAGCGATTGGTCAGAAAAAGCATCTTGCCTGGTGAGACGAGAAAGAGAGAGAGAGAGAGATCTGGGAATTTGAAATAAAAGCTTTGTGGTGTGGTGTGGTTTGGCGTTTAGAGAGAGCTTTAGGAGGACGGAGAGTGGTGAGTTGACGGCTGGCTGGATCTGATGATGTCGTTGCAATATGACTAGTTACTACATTTCATCTCCTCCGTCCATGTTTGCTGGTGCCCTGTACTCGGCTTTTTTTTTCTCTTTTTTTTATTAGTTTTAAAATAGAGTTAATTGTATAAAAACATTATCATAATATATAATTTAGTACAAAATTACTAATATAAAATATTTTATCAATTAACCGCATATAGGTAACAATTTAGGTTCACTAAACTAAGAGTCCGTTATTTTGATCTGAACAGAAATTGAACTGATCTGATCTAATCTGAACAGAAAATTTAAAATTAATGAATTAATTAATTACATTTGCGTTTTATTTTTAATTTTAAAAAAATAATTTTGACAATAATGAATGCGTCTTAAGATTATACTCATAGTTTTAAATCTTATTACGCTTTTAAAATAATTTAAAAAATAATGAATGTTTATCTACTGAACTGAGCTGAACAGACCTGAACGGACTTTAATTTAAAATCAAAAGAATATACCCTAAACTCAACGTGAGAAGATTACCATGCCCCTCGTTCATACACGACAAGATTCATTTAAACACAAAGTTATATGCATTCACACAAACAATATTGGAGTAATTATTGGTGCATATTTATATGTTTAACCATTTTATTTAGTAGTAGGCGTTGTGTCGTTTGGTGCAGTTTAGAGGTGAACCCGCAATCACACCATATTAAGTGGTCTGTATATTTTTGAAACCATCGATTAACCAGAATTCATGGAACCGCAAATCTGGTGCACCACATATTCGGTGCGGTGGTGCGGTTTCAAAACCACTTCACATTTAGTAGAAGAAAATTTTAATATATTTGATTTGATTAAAATTAAAAACATAAGTGAACGCTATGTTTCATTCATATGATAATTGATGTATTCTTTAAAAAAGTTTGAAACATCGACAGCTATTTTAACAATCATAAACTAACTTCAATTGGACATTTGAGCTTAAAATATTTGAGCTGCATGGTGACATGCAGCATTGACGGAAAGTGTTTTGGCAAAAGAATCACTAAATTCTAGTAGATGATCTTATCATCTAGATAATACAAATATGCTATTGTCGTAATACATATGGTGTATGGAGTGTCCGTTGAAGAAGTGACTGATTATGGCACTCATACAACAACTGGTGCTACAACCCCTTGGGCATGCCTGAGGAAGGCAGACAGCAAGTTCATTCATAGTTGTTCAATGCACATACAGAACAACTGGTGCAACAAAAGATGAAGAGAACATCATGGATATTGTTTTTGATTTAAGTTAAGTTGTTTAATGCACACATACAACACTTGGTGCAACAACTTCGGAAGCAGCTTTAAAAAACCTTTAAAGAAGTAACTTGCTCAATGCACAAATACCACAATTGGTGCAACAACTTATGTATCAGACTGTTT
>JAWWMW010111450.1:0-10250 GCA_035048345.1 Echeveria elegans
CCGAAGGCATATGAAAACAGGACAGAAGTTCTGGTGCAGCTGGTGGCAACATCGAACACAATAGATAGACATTTGCTGCATATGAGGCTTATTGGGAACACAAAACTTATCCGTTGAAAATATTATATATACCGTTGGAAAACTGATTTAAAGAGATACAATTCTTAATTCACGTCAAATTCAGATTCGGAGTCGAAATCATTCAAAATTAGGAGAGAAGTTCTGATACAACTAGTTGTGGGGCTCCACTGGATCCGAATCCACCTTGTTGGCAATGTTGCTAGCACTTTAGCCAATATAAAATGTAAACTTTAGCATGATTAATTATCAGAATTATATTGTGTTCAATTTTAAACATTAAACATTATTCCCTTCTCCCTGCTCATTTCCATTTTCAGCTTTCTAAAATTATCGTCTCATTTTTAAATGAAATATTTTTTGAGTTTGTTATCAAAAACTACCCGTAAATTCTGATATTACCTAGACACACTCATTAAAATATTTTCTTATCATGAATCACCCATTAATTTTTTTAATTATAATTATAATTTTAATAAAAGAATTGTTTTTAAAAATTCTTTTAAATTGAATTAATTTTTTAAACTATCAAAATTTTGCATAAATTTAAAAAAATGGAGTGATTACGTAATACTTGTTTTGATGAATTTGTTCATAAAATTTTAAATTTTTTTACTTTCGTAGTTCTTTTTTATTATTTTTTCAAAAATATTAAATTTCTCATGCTATATAGTTTACAAAGGTAATGAAATTATACAAAATAAGTCAAAAAAATTCAAATATTTTGAATAAATTAATCAAAACCAACATCAAATAACCTATTTTGTTATATTTTTATATAATTACTAGCATACCGTCCGTCGTCCCGACGGAGATGCGTTGTCCCGACTGCGCAATCAAACCGATCAAATATCCGGGACAAAGTCGATCAATTTTTGAGTCCATGTGGTCTGTGTAATTTAAAATTTTAATTTTTAATGGGGCGGGATGGGCTCGTGTGTTCTGTGAAAATTTAAACGGAGCCTTATGGTCTATTTAAATTAAAATTTTAATTTTTAATGGACCGGGATCATATGGTTTGTACAAATAAAAATTGGTCAAATTACAGTCAAATGCAGTCAAATAGTGAGTGGATGGCATAGTAAGTAATTAATGAGGGAGGGGAGGGGCATTTTTGGCAAACCATTATGACCATGGATTGTATTCTTTTATATAATAGACTAGAGGTGAGCCCGTCGTTCCGACGGGACCAGACGTGAACATACGTTTTTATTTATATCGTCATTCGATTCTCCTTATTGTTTCCAACTTTTCCGTTCTAGTTTTATTTTAAAAAAAAATTAAGGTATTTTTATTCTCACATCTCTATTCGATTCCCCTCAAATTTTCTAATGTGTTCCGCTCAATTTTAAAATTTGTATATATGAATTTATAAAAATTAAAAATTTTATTTTTAATTGTTTGTCATATTCCTTTTTTGTCTTTTGCTTTTTTGTCTTTTTCTTGTTTTGTCTTATTCTCCTACTATTTTTAGCAACGAAATTAGAGATTTTAGGATGAAAATTTTTATCGCTATATGTGTGATTGTGGACAATGAATTCTATTATATATATAGATATTTTATTAAATAATTATGAGGTTGAAAATTACTTAAACTTGAAACCTGACATCTTGCAACTCGCACATCTTTATCTATCTTCACGCCTTTCTCTGCTCTCCATTTTCCAAAAACCCAAACCTTTTTCATTTTCCGAGTTACCTTCATGGTTCCCGTCTGCTGAAAAAAAAAAGAAGAAAAAAAACCCCATTTCCCCGAACTCCCTCATTCCATTCCACTCTCCAATTTCCTGGTCTAGGGCTTTGCATTGGACTGATTTGTGTGTGAATGGAATGAATGCCAGTTCCAATTCGGCTTCGTTGATGCTTCTGGGATGATGGGTTTTTGTTCAATTCAGTATAAAGGTGATTGCTTTACGGGTTTTCAGTATGCTTGGGATTTGTGTTCAACTTTACGGATTTTCAATGCCATTCCATTTGTTCCGGTGTTGCTTGGATTATATAAGTGATGCTATTACTCTCTCCTTCTTTCTGAGGTTCTTGTATCAGTGATTGATTTGAATTAATCAGGGTTTATGAAGTTGTGTCATTTTGTACTTGACTCATAATAGAACAGTGGTAGAATTTAAAATGTGTGTTCCATACTTATTTGCTGATGATATGTGCAGGGCTGAAGTTTGATATTTTGGTGTTACAATTGTGCTGGAGTTAGAACCAGATATTTAGAGGGTTGGGTTTTGAAGATCTTTAGACGACAATGTCATCTCAGGGTTCTATGAATGGTGCATTGTCAAAGCCTTCGGTTTTAGGTTTGCAGCTATGGTTGTTGATCTGTATTGGTGTTGGTGCGTTTATTGTTTTGATTCTTTGTATCCTATTTATGTGGATAACTTTTATGAGAAAATCGAGTTTTAGAAAGTTTGATCGGCCACAAATACCCGATGCATCCAAAGATATTAGGATCGATAGAGTTGGTGCGAGGAATTTAAGTGATCGACTGGAGAGTGCAGTTATTAATGTGAATGATCTTTCCAGTGAGCGAGCTTCGGAAAAGATGGCTGTTCATTTAGGTAGGAGTGTATCAAATGATGCTGACAACTTAAGCCAGTGTAGCGCAATGTATAACAATGAAAGAGCTTTGAGCTCGCGATCTGGTGAAGAAGGAAACTCTGGGGGTACCTGGAAGCCAAATTCATGTAGTCATGGATTAGTCAATGCATCACCTTTAGTTGGCATGCCAGAAGGATCGCATCTTGGTTGGGGTCACTGGTTTACTCTGAGAGATCTTGAGTATGCAACGAATCGATTCTCACCTCGTAATGTGATCGGTGAAGGAGGATACGGAGTTGTATACAGGGGCAAATTAGTCAGTGGAACTGATGTTGCTGTGAAGAAAATTCTGAACAACTTGTAAGTTTAACAGCCAGTCAATTAAAGATACAAATCTATTTAACACGACGAGGAAGAGAAATTTAGTATAGGTTTCAATATGTTTGTTCTTCTTAGTACATTTGATATAGTTCTTGTATTTTATATTTAGGGGACAGGCCGAAAAAGAATTTAGGGTGGAAGTGGAGGCTATTGGCAATGTACGTCATAAGAATCTTGTAAGGCTTCTGGGGTACTGCATTGAAGGAGCTCAAAGGTAGTTATTGTTAACTGACGCTTATTTATTTACCCCACATGTTGTGAATTAGCGGCCGTTTTGACAATTCCTTGTATCATTATAATTATCTTCATCCTTCTTTTTGCGACTCATTTTGACAAGGGCATAAGTTAGGGTTGACATAATTGAAGTGACATAAGTTGTTCTTTGTCGATTTAATGGATATTGAAATTCTGAGTTGTGGGTAACTTTTTTCAGTTTCTGCAAAAATGTTGTTTACTACGTATTGCGCTGTCTTGATTACCTTTTTCTGTTGCTTTTAACAGGATGCTGGTGTACGATTATGTAACCAATGGAAACTTAGAGCAGTGGCTTCATGGATCACTCAAAGAGAAAGGCAGCTTGACATGGGAAGCTCGCTTAAAAGTTGTGACTGGGATAGCCAAAGCGTAAGTACCTCCAAAACTTGTAAGACTTGCTTAAAAAATATAATGATGATCTAGAAGTTATTATTTATGGTAATAATTGGGAGACTGAGTTGCAGGCTTGCGTATTTGCATGAGTCCATTGAACCAAAAGTAATTCACCGAGATATAAAAGCAAGCAATATTTTAATTGATAGCGATTTCAATGGGAAGTTATCCGACTTTGGCCTGGCCAAGCTTTTGGAATCTGGAGAGAGTCATATAAACACTCGAGTTATGGGAACCTTTGGGTATGCCTACACTTGGTAGTTATTTCCGCATTCAAATATTGGTGTTGTTTTCTTTAATCTGAGTTGCTAATATCTCGTCGGTTCATTTCAGTTATGTAGCTCCAGAGTATGCTAACAGCGGGTTACTGAATGAGAAGAGTGATATTTACAGTTTCGGAGTTCTTTTCCTTGAAGTGATTACCGGGCGTGACCCAGTTGACTATTCACGCCCTGCTAATGAGGTATGGCTGACTCAACACAGCAGTATTTTTACCTGTTTCAGACTATGTGATTCATTAGCATGTGCTGGTGTTACAGATTAATCTTGTCGAATGGTTTAAAATGATGGTCGGATCTAGGCGGGCAGATGAAATATTAGATCCTATCCTTGAGGTTAAACCCGCAACACGTGCCCTTAAACGAGCTTTGCTAGTGGCGCTTCGCTGTGTCGATCCTGAATCTGAGAAAAGGCCCAAAATGAGTCGGGTTGTTCAGATGCTTGAAGCTGACGAATTCCCTATGCATGAGGTAGGGCATTGTCTATTCACAAACAAGATAACATTTCCATCCTACACCCTTCAATAAACCTGCAAATTATGGTATTTATTTATGCATATAACAAAGTAGGGATATTTTTTGTAGGATGGAAGAAACAGGAAGAGTCGAACAGCCAGCATGGAAATCGAAGCAATTCAAGACACTACTGTCCCTACTCAAACAGCAAACAAATTTACAACGTCTGAAGGCGGCACGGCTGTGACACTTGACCAGTACAATATCTGACCATCCTTATCCTATCTGCATCAATTGTATAAATTCATCTGATTCAGGAGACTTCAATCGTCTGGGCGGCTTCTTCACGAGTAGGTAAAATGCAAAGCAGCTTTGTAAGTAAAAGTTCCCTACAAGATTAACCATAGTGTTAACAGAAACTGAGTTCTTGTAGATATGTGGTCTCATTTTGGACAACTTCTCTGCTTCTTGGTAATATGTCGGAAATAACTATTTGTCGGTATTTGTTTAGCATACTTGCTATGACAGCATGGTGTATGAAATAGTTCTGATTGAGGATGCAGTCTTTGAATATTACTAGTACAATTTAACATTGCTGAAGGTATAAGTAAAATTTGCAGAAAGCAGTGGATAAATATGGAGCAAATTTAGTACACAAATGAACGCACAGGCGAACACTGACACTGTTTTTCATCATTTAATGCTGAACTTTGTTACAAGTATTTACAACAATGTGATGAAGCTGCAGAGCAGTAGTTCGAGGAAGCATGTTGCAGAGATCAAATTGAATTCATGTCAACTCTCACCGACATGCAGCTTCTTTTCAGATGGATAATAATTATCATGCACACATATCAATTCAACAATTTTATTATTAAAATAAATGAATAAATAATTGAGCCACTTATGGTCAAGACTAGTGAGACTAAAATTCACGTATAAATATAAAAAATCCAAGAAAAAAAAAAGTGAAAAGTATTCCACAACTTTACAACAAACAAAAGAGAGAAATACCTAAGTCTACCAAATCACAACAAGATTTGAAAGACCAAGCAAAAGATGTCCCTAGGAAATAATAAATGAACAATGGAATTAATCAACATGATGTTTAATGATAAAGAAGATGTTTTATAGTATATAATCTGTATATGGCTTTGTGCTTCAAATATCAGTTGGTCACCTAGACTCGACCCTCTTCTTTTTGTCACCACCAACAATGCCTTCATTTCCAGCCAGCATCAAGTACTTGTCCTTTCGAGTCAGATTTGTACATTCGAATTCCAAAGCTTCACCGAGGTTCCGTTGAATGTAGTTCGCTACTTGGAAGCATGACTTACCTCCAGCGCAAGAAAGTTCCTTAGGCAGCTTTTCCATAACATGTAATTGATAAAATGGTCTTGGGTTCATCAGGAAGAAAATGGGGTCTAGGCATTTGAACCCGCTAGCTGTTGTCCCGTAGAACATTGAAACTTGAGTGTTGACTGCCACAGGAACTATGTCATCAGCCAATTCTGCAAACAATGAGCTGAACCTTAGCAAGTATGGCTCCCTACAAGTAGTCCCTTCAGGACATACCACGAGATCTCCTTCAGATAATAATCTTTGCATTGTTTCACCATCTTGGATTCTGTCTCGAGTAAGCCTCACGGTCTTGATGGGTGCAAGAATTTCAGACATTCTGCTAAGACTATATGTGACAGCAGTCATAGGCTTAGCTAATGCAGTGCTGAGAAAGACAGGGTCCAATAATGTCCTATGAGTGCACACATATAGAACTCCCTTGTTCGGATTTGATCTCACAGGGTCAGACCCGGTTAATCGAATTCTGACACCAGATAAAGCGCCTAGAAATGCTGCAACATGGTATGGAAGGACTATTCCAATGAGTATACGGAATACTGCTAGGAATATTCCCAATGGTAGCCAGGTGAACATTGCTGCCATAGCTAGTGGCGTTGGGAGGAATGCGAGGCGGCCATCGTGAAATATCAACGGTTTCGGGTACTTTTTTCGTGGCATTTGGGATGACTTCACATCTTCCTTGGTCACAACGTATCCGTCCTAAATAAATAAAACATGTCACAACAGCTTATTACTCAGAGTAACACGATTTTATCTATCAGATTATTTCGTATTACAATAGCTAGTATCAATAAATCAAATAAATGTATACCTTGCAAAGTGAGATTAAGAGATGGTCATGAAGGGCAAGGCTGCCAATACCAAAATGAGGCTTGAAATCACCAAAAAGCTCCTTAACAGCTCTATGCTTAACTACCAAACCTTCTACCCCAACCAAACCAGAAAAGTACTTCCCAGTACCAAAACGACGTAGTTCTGTCCCAACCACTGCATCAACTTCCAAATACTCTTTCAAAAAACCCTCCACCATAACCTTAGGCACACTAGTCACAACAGCTCTGTACTTAGCTGACATCAGTGCATCAAAAACCTTCACATTCAAATTCTCTAGATAAAATTTATGTAGCACTGCTCTGCTTACACTCTGCATGTCCTTAACTTTTAACCCACAAAAGGTGACAAATATCATCACCTTAAGTCTCCATTGATAGTTTAGGACAAGAAGTAGAGGACAAGTGAGGAGGAGGATTAGGGCTCTGATGAGACTACCGGCTTCGAAAGCGACAAGCATGAAGAATGGGAAGAATGGGAAGAAATGGGAGGTGGGTCGTAGAAGGACATTATCAATGTCACATACTAGTGAGTGGATTGTTGTAGTTGAGGTTGTCAGCTTGGTTAGAGATGATGGCTGTGGTGGTGGTGATGGGTGAGTATTTGTATGGTGGTGCTGTTGTTTGAAGGATGTGGATTTTGTGAGCTTGATCTTGTTCTTGGCTGTTCTGTAGAATATTGAGTTGGCCATCAGCCACTCTGCTAGCCTCACAAACACCATTAAGTAGTCCATCTTTTTGACCTCCTTGAATCAACTTAGACTTTCAAGTTTCCTATGTAGAGAGGGAGGGAGGGTTCGTATAGATGGTATGTGGGAATAATATTAGGGTTTTGGGGATGGAGTGTGAGTGAGAAGTAGTTGGAGAATGGATGGGAGAGATGGGATTTGGGAGTAGAGTTTTTTATAGGGAATGAAATGAAGAAGGGTGGTGTAGTTCACCAAAGAGTATAGTTTGGCATTGAATGACACCTGGGATTTATTCTTTTTCCAAATTATTTATTTGAATTCTTTTGATCCACATTCTCATGCTATGTGTCAAAAACGAGACTATTCTTAATTAGTTATGCGGGAGGATATTTCGTGTTCAAATTGTTGGGTTAGGTTGGAATGTTGGTGACTGCTAAAATCCAATCCAATGTACAACTGAGATTTCAAAATCAAATGTGTGTGAATTGTGATTTGTTCTTGTTGCTTTATATTTTTGTTTTAATAACAAATGGCTGCTTTTTTTATTATTAGTATTTGATTTTGGGCAACCATGCATGAGTAAATAGATTTATGAGACAGTCGGATGGCGTGTTGTCAAAATATGAAGATGGTGTTGCGGGTCGTGCTTTTGCATTTTATATTGTTGAATTGAACACATGGACATGATATATGAGGAAGTTTTAGTGTAGAGAGTTGGTGTTGTCTTTTCGAAGATGAAACTGCGAACGAAGATGCATTAGTTGTGTAAGCAATTGTGTCATGTCACCAAGTGATACATGAGAAGAATGTTATTTTTTGTTTTAACAATAGAAAGCAATAAGTCAAAGCTATATTAGTGAAATAGGCAATAAGTCAAAGCTATATTAGTTACTTGAATAGTTTTAGCTTTTCATGCCAAGGACTTGAGCTAAAATGGCAAGGAAGATCAAAATGGCTTTTAGCTTTTAGCTTGGCTTCATTCACTAATCATCCAAAAACCTAATTTATAACTTTTGGGTATAGCTTTTTGCTTACCCATTAAAATTGCCCTTAAATTTGAAATTCATAACACAGTTTTTTCTTTTCTTTTTGCCAATGGGGTGGTGGTCCATTGATTGAGGAGTTTGATAAAAAGACTCATCAAGGTCAAGGGTTCAAACTCTGCCTTTACCACATTTTCCTAATGAGAGTTTTTACTCTCAATTTAGGAGTCTTTCATACCTCCCGCATTCATGCATGGAGGCTGTTTATTCTTCTCATCTTGATGGGCGTGGAAGGTGTGTATTACATGAAGTTGCATATGCAATGAAGTTAATATAGAGCCGCTATGGAGTTGATGTCGAGTCTTTGGGATGACGTCCCAGTATTGGTGGAGATGCCGCTGGACCTGCGTGTTAATTGGTGATTATGCACTTGAATTAGCTAGATATGCTATAATGATCTTATACTACATGTATCCACTCATTGAAAAAAAACACAGTTTTTTAGCTGTTCAATTCCATATCACTAGTTTCAATGTTTGACGTGACTTGTTGATTCAAGTTCGGCCGAACAGACTGATTTAATTTCTCTCTCTTGAATTTGAGTTAAGTTTATCGAGGGAGCAATCCGACAAACTTGTGTAGAGTATTTAAATTAAAGTTAATGTAAAGAACGGATGCTTAAGGGAAAAAGATGTTTGTGCTTAATGTGCTAAAAGTAGTATCTGGTCAATGAAAATGATATCCTCGATCATTTTGAAAACCATCAATTATGGCGAATTTTGAATACTCTCTGGCCTTGAGATTTATTGGTGGTAAAGCTTTGATAGGCTGCTCTGCGTTCCAATTGTCTTTTTGACTTTAATTAGATGTGAAGTCAAATGTTGTCAGGTTTGTAACCGCATCTTTTTTTTTTTGGGTATATGGTGTTTGACTTTCCTTAGTTGACTCTCGTAAATCGAAAGAAAACATCACCACATGAATGAATAGCATGCATGGAAAAGTGCAAAAACGTAGTTCAACAATATCAACCATTTCTCGATCGACGTGAGGAGTGTACAGCTTCAACACCATTAATTTTTTGTTTATTTTCAAAAATTCATGTTTTGAATTGATTTTGTTTGAATGCAAGTCAAGCTCAAACTTGAGGAGCGGGGTTGGCTCAACATTCTATATTTGTACGAGGAGACTCGATATTCGATAACTTGACTTGACCATTATTAGAAGAAAAATGCTTGATATTTTGAATTTTGGGATGTATTTATGCACTCGATAACCATAAACTCCTCTGTCTAAGTTCAAAGGCATTTTGATAAATGATCCATGAAATCGCCAAAACGCTCTTGAGAACCAAATGCAAAAAAGTTGGTACGCTTACACCCATTCTGGCTGGGTAAGTAGGACGGCTCAAGTTACAATGGACTAAGTGACGAGGCATGATTTAAGAATGAGTGTGACTAAGATTAAAATATATAGTGAGTGTAGATGAATTGGATAACTAATGTGGCCGGTACACTCTATTTTTTTTCCCTATTTCTGATTATAACTTGGGCTGTGTTGTTCCCACGTTAGCTATGTGTGACATTTTCCTGGTCAACAACCATTTTCCATGAAGAGACACAAGTTCAAGAATTCTCTGGAGAGACGTCAGAAAGCCAAACACGAGATATGGTAGTATCCTAACAAATCTAATCATGCAAGAAAATCGGAATATTATTAAGGACGAAGATAGAGGAGTATATTCGCCAGAAAATCAAATATTTGATAAGGATATTCGGCAATATTCAATCTCAAGATAAGGATATATCCTCCCCTTATTTTAGGAAAGTCAGGTAAAATATTTTGGGCCTAGGGCTGCAGTATATATACGCGGAGATATGGCATGCAGTATCGGATGACTCATGGTACAATCCATCCAGACGTAAAGCTTCATTCCGACGAGCACAATTCAGCAATACAATCTCAGATCTGCTAGGTAATTTATTCAATCGTCATTCAACA
>JAWWMW010111461.1:0-10250 GCA_035048345.1 Echeveria elegans
AAAACAAATATGTTCAAGTTTCCGCTGATTGATGCAGTTGGCATTAGCAATATTGGTCGTGGAGGAGGTGCATCTGCGTTAGGAACTTATCAACTGGCACTTGCTTGGGTCGAAAATGAACAAGAAGCTACCCTAATGTGGTTTTTTCAGACGCTGAAAAAAGAAATTTATGACAAATTTTGCACCAGGTAAATGCCCTTTTTTCAGAAGCGCAAAAAACTTATGAAATGGCGGAAGTTTAAAATGATTGCTCCCAATCTTGATGTAGGCCTGAGGTGATCATCACAGACCGTGACCGTGCCGCTCAGAACGCTGCCTCAAAAATGTGAATCAAACCGACAAGTTGAGGGTGTCATTACCATTGATGTCGAAAGCGTCAGTGACACCGGAACGATATTACTATAGACATTCCCATTTGAGTATGGTAGTCCGGGAGGGTCGACTAGTAGGGAAGAGAGATTTGGGGGTGGAGGTGGGGGAAGAATTAATTTGATGGTCACCTCAAGCGAGGTGTAAGTGAAAAGGTAGCAGTGACGGTGGCTGGAAGGGTTTGTGAAAGAGGGGTGGATGGAAGGGTAGTATCGTCATTTTAGTATTGAAAAAGCTTTGTGGGTTGTCCATAAGAGCACGTGACTTGCGGGTTGTCCAAACCGTGGCTGTCCGTAGCTTTTTCGTGAGCCAAATGCAGAAGAAAAAGCCCAAAAAAGCAACCAAATTACATATTCGATCTTCATTTCGTCATCAAAAAGATCGATCTTCATTTGCTTTAAACATAATTACTCAAGTATGAGCTTTTCTTTTATATTTCAATAGATGGACCATTAATTATTGAAAGTTATGAGTTACAGCGATCATCTTATTTTCGATTGAAAGTTATCCTGATCTCTTAATCTACAACTTTTTATTGATCTCATGGAAACGTGAATTAGTCACCTTGAACAAGGAGACAAGAATATGAGATGGCCTTTTTTGAGTTTCTAGTTCTACGCAACTCTCTACGCATTCTGATTTTTTTGACAACAAGCGCACTGCCCTATACAAAACCTTTTTCCAATAAAGAATTACTTAAACAAAAAATACTTTTAGACCCCTACCTAGTTCTGTAAAAAGGCATACATACCATATTACTCCTAGAATACTACCATCTCAAGTCAATGCACTTTTTAAATGAAAACTTCACTTTATAATGTATGAAGTAATTCATCTCATTCACCTCAAAGTTCAAATCAAGTATCAATATCACATTATAGACATGTATATTACGGAGTATTGAGATCTTAAAGATTGTAAGCGAGGTAAATACGGAGTACAACAAGCTACGAAATCACATCATTTTATAACTTTACCCTATTTGGCGAAATTGAATTCAATTCCAAACGCATCATTTTGTACGAATCAATACTGTTTTGAAATCAGTAATGATATAGGAGTATTATTAATATCAATGCAACAACAATTTCTGAATCGGTATGGCTTTTTGGATGATCAATTTAAGAACTCTTTAATGTCTAACTGCTCGAGATATTTCTTTGTAAATATATCATTGTAATCTACACATTATAAACATTGTTTTCAAAAAATGATCTTCCTTTAAAACCTATGACTGAAACACATTGCAAACAGCTCAAACAAGATAAACAAGATTCAGATTTGAGATGATAGGTGGACAGTACTACAAACACCAGGACTGTTTGTTAAGACATACTCCCTCCTATCTCATTTTATACTGCTCATTTGAGTTTGGTTACAAGTTTTATGAAAAAATAGTTATATGAGATAAAAGTAACAATAAGAGAATGATAAAACGATTGAAGAGATTGTGTAAACGTGAGGGCAGAAAAAAATATTATATTTAAGTAAATGAAAATTATATTTTGGAGCGCCTAAAAAGTAAAGATGAACTATGATATAAGACTGAGGGAGTAGGAAGAGAACATTTTATACTATATTGTTTTCCCCAAAGCCAAAAGCCTTCAAGGAATCATGGTGCTTGTGTATTTGGTGTTATCTTTGCTTTTGTAGATCAAAACAGAGCTCCAAGAACACGTCTCTACCTCTCTCTCATTCAACCTCTCTATGTGAGCAGCACAACACTTCTCTCTTTTGGACTTGTCATCGGGGTTACTTGAATAAACATATATTGTTTACATCAAGAGCCAAACAAACATCATCCAGTCTTGTAGTTTTCTGGTTTTTGTTATCTGTGTTCAGCTGTAGTTTCTTCCTTATTTTGAAAGCTAGCTGTTCTTTTAGCTCGCACACACAGTTAGCAGCTGCAAATAGTTGCTTATTTTTTGTTGTTTCTCGAGCTTTAATTGTTGCTTGTGTTGTTATATATCCTCCGGATATGCACCACATGTTATCATCATCTGATGGTTCCTTCTCTATCCCCAATCCATCAATTAGAGGCTACTCCCCTTTTCAAGAAATCAACGACCCAAATCCAAACCCTAAGTTGGATTCAAATCTACAGTTCAACAAGAAGAAGCGCAATCTACCCGGTACACCAGGTACTTCCAATTTTTATATATAGGAAAACATGTTTACGCAAATACATGTGATGGAGAGAGATATGTATTGTCTTAGTTTTATTGATGATGTTTGGTATTTCAGATCCAGATGCAGAGGTTATTGCACTATCACCAAAGTCACTCATGGCGACCAATAGATTTGTATGTGAAATATGCAACAAGGGTTTCCAAAGAGATCAAAATCTTCAGCTTCATAGAAGAGGACACAACCTTCCTTGGAAGCTGAAACAAAGGAACAAGCTAGAGATCCCTAAGAAGAAAGTGTATATATGTCCGGAGAAGACATGCGTGCATCATGACCGATCGAGGGCTTTAGGAGATCTCACTGGAATCAAGAAGCACTTCAGTAGAAAACATGGTGAAAAGAAATGGAAATGTGATAAGTGCTCTAAGAAATATGCTGTTCAATCTGACTGGAAAGCTCACTCCAAGACTTGTGGTACTAGAGAGTATAAATGTGACTGCGGTACTCTCTTCTCCAGGTACTCTCAACAATCATATCAATATTGATCATATCTAGGGTTTTCTCATTCAAAGAATTTTATGGAAATGATTGGATGAATATTAAATGATAGTATGTGATTGTTTAATTTTTCACATTTATTGAACTTTCTTAATAAGGGTATGCATGTAACATGTTGGTTGATTCTGCAGGAAAGATTGTTTCATTACTCATAGAGCATTTTGTGATGCATTGACTGAAGAAAGTGCTAGATTTGCCGCTCAAGCTGCTAGCAATGGTCTCAGCTTCAAAAATGACACTATGCTCCTAGGTGACCATCATAGCAAAGCCCTCCAACAACTACATGCAAATAATCCGCAGCAGCCTAATATCCCATCTGGATTCGAATCAACCGCATTCCATAGTCAAGATCTTGGTTCCTCTTCTCACTTTGGTTCAGTTTTTCGACCTGATGATTTCAGCGGTATGTACAATATGCTTATTAATCTTGTGACTAACTAACAATGCAAGTGCTTGACCGGCCTCCTAAATTCTTTTCTTGATGTGCATCGTCAATTAGGTATGTCGGATCAAATGTTTGCAATGGTATCGAGTAGCGTATTTGGGTCGTCGTCCTCCACCATGCCGGATTTTGAACACTTCTCCACATCCTCCACAAGTGCAAGCCTCTCATTGTCATCCTCATCCATAATGTCACAGACACTCATGAAGCCAGAACTACTCAAAACACATACCAACATGCTCGTTGGGACGTCAAGCACATTCTTGAACTCATCAGATCACACAAACAACCACAAATTTCATCCTTCAGCCGCTATGTCAGCCACTGCCCTACTCCAAAAGGCTGCTCAAATGGGCTCAACTCGTAACACAACCGCCACCAACAGTAATACCAAGAATCGAACATTAGCTTCATCATCCACATCTTCACGTCCCACAAACATCAGCCTCAATAGCCTCCGCCCCGACTCTTCTCGTAATGGTCCCACTCGAGACTTCCTTGGCATAAGCAATGTGAACACCTCATCAAATCCATTCTCACCTCATGATCTGGCCAAGCTCGCTGCCTCAGCCACGGGTTTCAATCATAATCAGTTCACCACCAGTAATTGATATTTGATATCATCGTCATGATCTCACATCATCATACGATGCAGTGGTGCGTCCTGCATGTCTCCTTCCAACAAGGCCAACAGAAACAAGACATTTCATTGGTAGAAAAAGGTACGTACACTTACTATACACAGCTTGCCAGATAGAGACCGATCTACAATATGTGTGAAGGTGTAGACCTGTTGGGTGGTCCGTTGGTCGTGCAGTTTTATTGTATTAATTATTGTATTTTGTATTTTACTTGTTTGTTATGACTTGCCTGTTTTATTATTTCCCTTTTTGTGAAACTCTACAATTCACATTGAGTAACAAACCCTAGTGAATTTCATCGATTCTATCAATAAACACAAAACAACATACAAACACCTACATAGACATGTAGACTTCGTTGACTAACAGTCAAAGCGGAAGATGCATGTTGGTCAACGCTCAGACGCAACTATAAAATTATTGCATGCATAATGTGATTAGGATATACTCCTAAACAAATTGTTTAAACCTGATGGTTCTTAGGTAGTTGATGAATTGAATGTTTTTTTTGGTAGATGGAATATGTTTTTTTTGGATAATTCAACTGCTCTTGTCACCTTGCGGTTGGATCTTTGTCTGTGGTCTGTATATTCCTTTCTTTCTCATTTCTCTGTCGTTCCGACATTCCACATTCACACGTGTTTATGTGTTTCGCAATTTGTAAATATTTAAGCATACTGAATATTACACAAGATTCCTTCAACTTGCCATCAGTTCAATTTGAATTCGAATTTCAGACTTCTAAAAAATCGTTGGTTACGTAATGAGGCTTTAACAAGTATATTGTACTAAAAAAACAGAAATTTACTTTGAAAACTTGAAATGGAGAAGAGAACTTGGAGCCTGAGAATGAAACTTAAGACCTAGAGGTGTACTATTATTGTATTCCTGGTTGTGAATGATTTACAATGAGGCCTTAATCTATAGGCCCTCTAGGGTACAAGAATAGGCAATGATTAAATACCTTGAAATTAATTTTATGGAAAAATCTAGAGTCATTCATTGGTATAAAAGTAATGTGTTTCTTATAACTCAAAAAGACATTTATAAAATAAATGAATAAATTTATAACACTCCTCTTTGAATGATTCGCTTGAATGTCGCTTCTCTGTATGTGGTCTCGAGTGCTATAAACTGCCTTGTTAAAACCCTTTCCTTTTAAAAAATTTGTGGGATAAAAAAAGAGAGGAAAAAAGAGTACAATCATAGATACACTCCCCTTCAATATTTCGATGTCTTTCAGTGTGTGCATTTGAATACCGTGAACAAGCTCCTTAAAAAATTTAGTCAGTTATGTTTTACTAAATAAATCTGTCAAATTCTTGCTAGATTTTACTTGACTAACATTTATCTCCCCCTTAGTGTGAAGCTCGTGAGTTGAGAAGAAGTTTGAAGATATATTTGAGTGATGCTTGCAGCATTATCCTCATATGTCACTGTCGGACTTCGTTTTCTTGATATAATTACAAAGCTAGCCTTCACATAGTGAATAAATATGATCGGAGTCAAATACATTCTCGTCCAGCTTCATTTAACGCGCTCAACTCCGCATGATTTGATAATGTGGCTACATGAATTTGTTTTGTAGAACACCATGAAATTGTGTTTCCTCCGTACATGAATAAGTATCAATATGTTTGGGAAATAGCATTATGCGAGTCAGATAAATAATATGCATCTCTGCTTTGACTGTTAACTGCAAAAGATATGTCTGGTCGGGTATTTTTGGCGAGGTAAATTGAAACACCATTCACATAGATAAGGTACTTCAGGACCTAAAATCTCTTCATTATTTGATCTTGGACGAAAAGGGTCCTTGCCAATATCTAGGATTCTTACTACCATCGGTGTACTTAAATGGATGTGCTTTATCCATAATAAAATGCCTTAAAACCTTATCGGTGTAATTCTTTTGATTAACAAAGATTCCATTCTTTGTATGCTCAAATTATAACCTAAGACATGTTGGGAAAGGAAAGAACACAAATAAGTGTTGTGCCCAAGATCAACACCTTTCCCTCTTGAAAGAATCTGTGAGGAGCAACAAACAAATATTCCGAAGAACAACACCAACCAACAAGATAATCCAACCACAAAAGTAAACGATAAGAGACACGATATTTTAATGTGGAAAACCCTTTCAATATGAAAGAGTAAAAACCACGAGACCCTTCGGTCTAACCAACTCCACTAGCACCAAATTATGAGTACAAATACACAATTCAGCAGCACCACAATGATATCTAGCCCTTAACAACACTACGAAAGCACTAGATTCAAAATAGAGGTACAAAGATGCGAGAAAATCATCAAAATAACAGTCTGATTCAAAGCTCATAAATCAAGATCTAACCGTTAGAATTCGATCTCCACCGTTCAGATTGAAGCTTCACGAGTCCTTAAACTCCTGTCAAAATTTCAGTTCGATCGGACAAGATGTGAACCTCCGATCGATGACAACATCAAACCTGCGTCGACTGCCCCTTCACTACTCTCTTGATTTGTGTTAAAAATAATAAAACCCTAGCTCCGTGGAGGTGGTTGCCAAACCGGCAATCAAACGACAAACTTCAAATTTCCCCTTTGGCAAAGTCTTGGTCATCATATCAGAACCATTATCATCTGTGTAAAATCTTTTCAAACTCGAATAACTTGAGATCAAGCACATCTCGAATCCAATGATAACGCACATTAATATGTTTAGATTTGTCATGGAACGTAGGATTTTTGCTAAGATGTATAGCACTCTGACTGTCACAATATATAACATACCTCTTCTGCATATATAAAACCAAGTTCACGAAGATATTTCTTCATCCAAAGCAACTCTTTACAAGCTTCAGTAGCTGCAATGAACTCGACCTCTGTTGTGGACAACGCAACACATTTTTGAAGGTTTGACTGCCATGAAACTGCCCCCTGCAAAGGTAACCAGATATAGACTTCCTGATATCTATATCTCCAGCCATATCTGAATAGTGTAAACATTCAAAATAGGTTTTCCAGTTCCAACACAAAGTCTCATAATCCACTTCACTGCATTCCAATGTTTCTTACCAGGATTGGAAAGAAAGCGACTAACAGTACCAACTGCATGAGCTAAATATTGTCTCGTACAAACCATTCCATACATCAAGCTTCCTACTGTAGATGCATAAGGAATACGTTGCATGTCTGCCTTCTCAGCATCATTAGTTGGGGACTGTCTAGAGCTAAGCTTAAAGTGTGAAGCAAGAGGTGTGCTAACCACTTTAGCATTTTCCACGTGAAATCGCTGAAGCACCTTTTTTATGTACTTCTCTTGAGATAACCATAACTTTCTAGCCTCTCTATCACATGTAATCTGCATGCCAATAATTTGTTTTGCTGGTCCCAAGTCCTTCATTGCGAAGGACTAAGCTTCGTTTTCAACTCAGCAACTCTGAAAGAGTTATGACCAACAATAAGCATGTCATCAACATAAAAGTAACAAAATAATGAAGTCCTTATCAGAGAACTTCTACACAAAAGCGCAATAATCAGAAGTAGTCCTTTTATATCCCTGCTGGATCATCACAGACTCAAACTTTTTGTACCATCTCCTTGGAGCTTGTTTCAAGCCATACAAGCTCTTCTTCAACTTGCAAACATAATTCTCTTTGCCTTTTACCACAAAGCCTTCTGGTTGCTCCATGTAGATTTCCTTCCCCAGATCACCATGATGGAATGCTGTTTTTACATCCATCTGCTCGACTTCTAAGTTAAGGTTGGTAGCAAGACCCAAAACGACTCGGATTGAAGAAATTCTCACAACTGGAGAGAAAATTTCTTCATAATCAATACCCTTTCTTTGACTGTAACCTTTAACCACTAATCTAGCCTTGTATTGTCGAGATGAAACACCCTCTTCATTCTTCAACTTATAAATCCAGTGATTCTTCAAAGCTTTTCTGTCTTTGGGCAACTTGACTAGCTCAAAAGTACGATTATCGTGCAATGATTTCATTTCTTCATTCATTGTCTCAACCTATTTATCCTTATCCTCTTTCTCCATAGCCTCTTCATAGCACTCAGGTTCTCCCCCGCCAGTAAGAAGTACATACTCATTAGTACAATAACGAGTAGAGGAAGTTCTCTCCCTTATAGACCTCCTAACAGCAATTGTAGGTTCATTGTTATCAACATGAGGTTGATTATGTACCTCATTTGAGTTTTCTTCTCCATTATCATCAACAAAATCATGTTGGACATGATAGTTATCATCAATTTGATCTTCATTGGTTGCATCAGGCAAAAATGGGAGTTGGATTCAAATAAACACGATCATCATTACTTTGAGACTCTGACTTCTCTATGCTTTGAATATTTTCAATATTCTGATCCTCCATAAAGATAACATCACGACTTCTGACAAGCTTCTTCTCAAAAGGGTCATAAAGTCTATAGCCAAATTCATCATGACCATAGCCCACAAAAAAGCACAGCCTCGTCTAGGCATCTAATTTGAACCTCTCGTGCTTAGGCACATTTACAAAAGCTTTACATCCAAATACACGCAAGTGGTCATAAGAAACATCCTTACTGTTGTACCACACTCGATCTGGATCATCTCCATACAAAGCAGTAGCAGGTGATAGATTAATCACATATGCAGAAGTATATAACGTCTCGCCCCAAAAAGATTTAGGCAAATATGCTTCTGAAAGCAAACATTTGACTGTCTCCACCAACGTCCTGTTCTCTGCAAGACCATTGAGTTGTGGAGTCTTGGGAGGCATCTTCTGGTGTCGAATACCGTATTGTCTAGAATACTCATCAAACGGGCCAAGGTATTCACCATCATTGTCTGTGCGAATACACTTCAATTTCTTACCTATTTCTCTCTCAGCAGAAGCATGAAATTGTTTAAAGACCCCAAGTGCCTGTTCTTTATGCTTCAAGGCATACACCTATAGTTTCCTTGAGTAATCATCAATAAATGTCACAAAATAAAGTGCACCACCATGTATCTTCGTTTTCGTAGGACCACAAAGATCTGAATGTACCAGTTCAAGCAACTCTGATTTTTTGAAAGATGGACGGCTCTTGAAGGACACTCTATTCTGTTTCCCAGTCAAGCAGTGACTACACTTTTCTAACTTTGCAGCTTTCACTCCTGAAAGAAGATTCTTCTTGGCTAAACAATCAAGTCCCTTCTCACTAATGTGACAAAGTCTTCTATGCCATAATTCTGAACAACCATCACTGTCAACTGCATTGACAGAATCAATAGATACAGAAGCATTGGTCTAGTATAAACCTGAAGACTTCTTCTCACGAGCCACAATAAGAGAACCCTTAGTGAGTTTGCATTGCCCATCAGCAAAGGTACTGACATAACCTTCATCATCTAAGGCACTGACAGATATCAGATTCAAGCGAATATCAGGTGCATGTCTGACGTTCTTCAGCACTAACTTCATCCCAGTTTTAGTTTCTAGGATAATAACTCCAATGCCAACAACTTTTGAACGACCATCATTACCCATTTTTAATACCTCATAATCACCAGGAGTATATGATGTGAAGAAATCCTTCCTTGATGTCACATGGAAAGAAGCACCAATGTCAATGGTCCAACTTGATTCATCAAAGGCAACATTAATCAAGTTGCTATCACAAACAACTACCAAATCACCTGGAGTTGTGGTTGCAACATGTCTATCATTTTCACCATCTTTCCCTTCTGGCTTGTTCTTGTCTTTGTTCTTCAACTTGAAGCAATTTTTCATTATATGCCCCTTTTTATGATAGTAATGGCCTCAACATTCTTGTATTTTGATTTAGACTTGCTCATGCTCTTGTCCCTTTTATATTCTCCATGATCTTTATCATTTCTTCTCCCCTTATTTTCAGTAACCAAGACATCCAAATTTGAAGTAGATGTCTCATGAGTTCTACGCCTCACTTCTTCATTCAGAACAAAAGCCTTCACATATTCCATAATTACTGTACCACCGAGAGCAGAACTAATCAAAGACACACGAAGATTTTCCAAAAAAATCAGGCAAAGTATTCAGCAACCAAAGTCCCAAAATCTCATCTTCAAATTTTACACCCATGTCAGACAACTGATCAAAACACCCTTGAAATTC
>JAWWMW010111472.1:0-10249 GCA_035048345.1 Echeveria elegans
AATTAGACATTGTATTTATTATTTCTCTCTCATACACGTGTCATAATCTCAACCATTGCATTTATTAAATCCAACGGCTGAGATCATGTCCTTTTGTCCTCATTAAAAATGATGTCGGAACCTTTCTCTTTATTTATATTATTAAAAACTTAAAATTAATTGATGTTAAATTAGTTTTTGGGCTGGAAGTATTTTTATTTATATATTTTAGAAATTAGTGGTAGTTCAGGTACTCACTTTGGAAAAATTGAAAGTTTGGACCGTAAATTGAAAAATTATGATTGTTCGGATCCTAAATTGGAAAAATATGATAGTTCGGATCCTAAATGGTAAAAACATGGTAGTTCGAACCGTAAATAAGAAAAATTGATAGTTCGGACCGCAATTTGAAAAGTCAGAATAGTTCGGGGTCTCATCCCTAAAAATAATATTTTGAAGGTAGCAATTTATAAAATAATAAATAAATAAAGCAGCTAACTTTTTCTTCTTTTATTTTTTCCTCAAATAAATGATCCCCAGTTTTTATGTTATATATCGTCTTGTGTTCTAAAATATTTTTATGTTTAAAAAGCATTTAAAATTTCAAAACAAGTATTTGAAATATGATTATTTAACTTGAAACAAATACTTTATTTTTTATTTATATTATTAAAAATTTAAAATTAATTGATGTTAAATTAGTTTTTGGGTTGACAGTGTTTTTATTTATATATTTTGGAAACCGGTGGTAGTTCAGTTACTCATTTTGGAAAAACTGAAAGCTTGGACCATAAATTGAAAAGTTATGCTAATTCGGATCCTAAATTGGAAAAATATGATAGTCTCAATGGGAAAAACATTGTAGTTTGAACCGTAATAAGAAAAATAAATAGTTCGGACCGTAATTTGAAAAGTCTGGATAGTTCGGAGTCTTAATTTATCTTTATCTCTAAAAATAATATTTTGAAGGTAGCAATTTATAAAATAATAAAGAAATAAAGCAGCTAACTTTTTCTTCTTTTATTTTTTTCCTCAAATAAAAAACAAATAATAAAACTTAATACTTAGCACCTATTGATTGTTACATATTCATATTCGTTTCTTTCAATTCAATCATCTTCGATCACCAACGTACGTCCCCACAAGACCACCCATCTCCCCTCCCCTGATCGATCCGCTTTACGTACGTCAATCTCCTTCGCCTCAATCTTTCACTCTATCTGTTCTGTACATTTTCTTATTGTTTTTGATATTCAAGATTCCAGATGGGTGTGTGTTCACAATAACTGAATCACCCATTTCATAATTGCAAAATTTAATTCCGAGTTTCATTGATGTGTTTGATAGACATGATTATAGATGTTCTTTGTTTTTGTGTGTTTAGTGCCGAATTGTGGAAATTTTGAGAGAAAGCAGATGAGATAAATATTTTTTTCATTGCAAAATTATTAATTTTCTTTAAAAACTAAGGCACATTTAATTGCAGGGAAAAAGAAGAAGAAATGAAAAATTAAAGAAAATTTTTGAGTAAAAATGAAATGTGTGTTTGGTTGTAAGGAAAAAATGAAAAAAAATAGACAAAATGAGATCAATTTTCCCTACAACTTTCTCATGAAAAAGTCATTTTTCTTTAAATTTTCTTTTACTCGCTTTTTTCCAGCAACCAAAAAAGAGAAAAAGTCCGTATGAATTTTTTTTCAAGAAAGGTATTACTTTGTGGCTCTTTGTTTCAAGTAATTTTGCGTATGTGACTGAACTTGGTTGGTTTTGGTTATATTCAGGATCCTGTTCAGTTCGGTTGTTTGTAAGCTTGAATATCATGCATTCATTTTTTTGAGGGATTTGATAGCTTTCTAAAATCATCAAGTAGTTAATCCATCTTTCTTATCTTACGGTGATATCAGAATCCAGTGCGAGCTCGAGTTGGCCTTAGTACATCAAGAAATATTGGTACATGTTTGAGGTTTAAGTTTGAAGTTTCTCTTATAGATTTCAACATGGGAAGAGACGGTTTTAAGTGATGGTTGTTGTATGTTTAACTAGTGAAGATGAAGTCTGTGCACGTCCCAAAGAAATGGGTGTTCCCACTTGTTGTCACTTCGCTTGTATGCATATTCCTTCTAGCCGCAACATTCAACATGGGTCTAGTGGCTTCCATACATACACTCAGTTCCTTTCTTTCAATGTCACCATCTCGTTTGACAACAAACCAAACCAGTCCGATGCCAATTGAACTTCCTGCTGGTCTCACAACTCCTCGTTTTGCTTATCTGATCTCTGGTTCAAAAGGTGAACTTGAAAAGCTATGGAGAATTTTGTTCTCCTTGTACCATCCTTTGAATCAGTATATCGTTCATTTGGACTTAGAGTCGTCGGTTGAGGAAAGACTTGAACTGTCTCGTAGAGTGGACAAACATCCAGTTTTTGTTTCAGTTGGAAATGTTTACATGATTAGGAAAGCCAACATGGTCACTTACAGAGGTCCAACAATGGTTGCAAATACTCTCCATGCTTGTGCTATTCTTCTCAGACAAAAAAAAGATTGGGATTGGTTCATCAATTTAAGCGCTTCTGATTATCCTCTAGTAACTCAAGATGGTATGTATCTTCTCCTCTCTTTTTTTTTACCTATATGAAAACTGTTCATCAAAAAAATTTCTGGCCTGCACTAGTTTTAGATTATAACTTACCTGTGACTGTCTTCAAATATGATTTGCTTTATGTAGATCTTCTTCATGCATTTATGGAATTGAATCGAAGTGTGAACTTCGTAGAGCATTCAAGCAAACTAGGTTGGAAAGTGTATGTCCCTGGCTTTACCTATCTATCTATTTCTTATTTTTTTCACATTGTCAGAAGACTCAGAACTCAACGTGTAGTAGTTTGAACTTCTTTTGCTGATTAAGCTTCTGGAAGTTTCCGTGCAGCAGCGGACGAGCTATGCCCGTGATTGTGGATCCCGGCCTCTATTTGAACACCAAACAAGACATATTTTGGGTCAAACCGAAAAGAGCTCTTCCAACAGCTTTTAGATTGTTCACAGGTTACTGACTCATGAAACTTCCTATTACCGTCGAGTACACTGAGTGAATCATTAGAAGTTTTAAATCTGGCATGGCTGCGCAGGTTCTGCGTGGATGGTTCTTTCCCGCTCATTCGTGGAATACTTGATATGGGGCTGGGATAACCTTCCAAGAACTCTACTCATGTACTACACGAATTTTGTCTCAACTCCAGAAGGCTACTTCCAAACAGTCATATGTAACGCTCCCGAGTACATCCCAACTGCCATCAACCACGACATGCATTACATCTCTTGGGACATTCCACCAAAGCAACATCCACATGTCTTGAACATCAACGATACAACCAAAATGATAGCAAGCAATGCAGCCTTTGCTAGAAAATTCAAACGAGACGAGCCTGTTTTAGACCTGATTGACAAAAAGTTACTCCATAGGAAAAATGGTAACTTTACACCAGGAGGATGGTGTGCTGGAAACCCTCCGTGCTCAAAGGTCGGAGATCCATACAAGTTAAAACCAGGTCCAGGGGCTAAAAGGCTTCGACGACTTATAGACATGTTAGTTTTGAGAATGCAGAAGGGTCAGCAGTGTAAATAAATAGCATAGTGTCAGCAGCTTCCATATATACTGCCTTGGGATTCATAGTAGTGAAAATGTGGAAGATGCTGAAAGTAATTTTGCTAGCAAATGAATTCAAGCAGTTACCAAATGAGATGTGTCTTAGGGAAATACTGTCCCAAAGTCAGATGCAAAAGTTTTAAGGCAAAAATAGTTCAGATCAAAGCGCAGGGAAGTAGTGGTTGAGTCTGAAGGGAAGTGCGTAAAACTCATCAGTCCGGACATCTGAGCCATACGCATAGAACTTCTCCCACCAAGGTAATCCAGTATCTTTTCTAGTTTCTACATTTTTGCGCCATAAAGTAAGGTCTAAGAAGACAGCGATGAAAACAGCCACAGACGCGTGCGACATGAAGAACACATTCATCATGTTGTTGAACTGCAGATATACCAAAGTCAGAGGTTATAGAGAATGTCATCATATACTTTCAGATATTGTATTATTGAGGTAAGACGCGGACGTACCCATGTGGAATGTGTTTGAACAGGACCTTTCTGATGATTATCATAGTCTTTGAAGTACTGTGAAATCGATAAACTCATGAAGAAAGTAAAGCCCAAGATGAACTTGCTTCTGAAGCTGTTCAAGTTACAGAACTGTAACAAACCAAGACCTGCTGCACCTGTTTCGATTTGAAAATAATGATACATGAGACATAAGAGTATTTTCAGTGAAATCAAAGCATTTATGCAAAAAGAAGGAGTCTACAGTACTTACAGACATAAGAGTAGCAAATGCAGTACATTGCCGCGGCAACTGGCAAAGGTATCGATGCTAAAGCTGCTCCAAACTTACCTGTTTCGGATATCGAAGTTCATCCATCAGAGACCCTCAACAAGAATGAAACTTGAGCATCGAAAAGAAGAAGCATACCTAGTAATGAAAATACTATCATAAAAAAAGCTGATATCTGAGCCACTCTTCTACTTCCAACCTTCGTCAAAGCGATCAGACCAGCATTTTCGCTATATCAACAACTGAAAATATGACAAAATTGCCCTGAACGAAAAATGTGAACAGGTTTCACGAAAGGTTGTGGATATTGTGTTACACTGAAATAGTAGAACCAGTCACTGAGCCAAAAATAGCATTCAGCAAGATGCCAACTCCCTGATTTAGACACACAAAAAAAAAAGATGATGATGGCATCAGTGGAAAAAACACAAGATACATAGAAATGATAGATTTTCTTGAAATGGTGTAGACTAAAGAGAAGAATTTTTCTTACCAGCCATCCGCCGCCACGGCTAATGACAGAAGGAGGCACTGGAGTTGCACTCCCATACCTTGCTATAGTGATAAATGCGCCGGTGGACTACAAGATCAGATGCAAATGAGTGAAGTGGTATCGGATATTGAGCAAAATAACCTGATGCTAAATACAGTATAACTAACAGGACAGTGAATGACCTCAATGAGGGAAACAAGTGAAGCAGCCATTACAGCAAATATATCCGACATGTGGAATGTGGGTTGTCCCCAGTGAAACGGTATAGGAAAGTAGAACCTGCGAAACATGAGAATTAGCAGAAGGAATCTGATTTTCTTGAGCAAATAATCTCAACTCTGAAAATATTACCATTTTGCTCCGGTAATAAGTCCAGCACGGTCAGTGCGACAAGTATCAGGAAAGCTGGCAGTATCTTTACCGTAAACTCCACTGGCTGTCAGAATTACAGCATGAATCCATCCAATGGTGGTGACAATAAGTACAGCAAATCGATCAAATATCGGTGCTTTGGTCTTGAAAAACTGAGGCAGATACTGAAGGAAACATCATACATTATTTACAGTTAGAAGCTAAAGGGTGAGGTAGAGGGAGATAGAAAAAGATTAAGACATTTGCTACTTGCCAGACAGAAGAAAAGCATTAAGACGATAGTCGGAATTCCAACTTCAGCACAGTTAGCCAACTACAAAAAATTCCAACAGGTAAAATATTTATACAAAGATC
This sequence comes from Echeveria elegans, assembly GCA_035048345.1. Lineage (NCBI taxonomy): Eukaryota > Viridiplantae > Streptophyta > Magnoliopsida > Saxifragales > Crassulaceae > Echeveria > Echeveria elegans. Next base: position 5,579 of record JAWWMW010111472.1, read on the forward strand.
ATAAAAAGAGCATGTCAGATAAAGTTCAAGTAGTAGTTGCTTGAAAGCTCTTACAATGGGCAATCCCATGTAATGAAGTCCCAATCCGGTAAAGGTTACGAGCGAAACTGCTGAGAGTGGACTCAGCGCTCTAAACAAGAAACAGTATAAAGTTCAGGTGTGGCAGTGACAGAAAAATGTCAATTTACTGATATCAAACAGGCAAAAGTTGATAATATTTGAACCTGGCGACATTTCTCCATATTCCTACAAATCCGACCAGAATCTGGAAACAACCCGCGATAAGAAGCGCGCCTTGGATTCCTCTCATTGTGTGCTCAAACCTCTGCAACAAAAAAAAAATCTTCTTTTAGAAGTTAGTTAAAAGCAAGATGAACTACCTAGTTACTAACCGTGGCAGATTCGGATTTTTTTTTTTCACCGGGCCCATACAAATCTATCCTACAATTTTAACAAAAAAATATAACATGAAATGGGGATGAAAAATAGTAAACTGTACCTCGGAAGGAGTGGTTATGGATCGATATTTCCACGAATTGATGATGGAAGTTACTGGAAGCATATATGCATGAGAACCCACTACAACACCAGGTAATCTAGTTCCAAAAGATGCTTGGAGCAACGTATTTATGCCGGAGACACAGAGTAGTGTTTGTATCACTACAGTCTTATCGTGCTACGAAATGTCAAAAACAGCAACAGAAAGAAGAATCAAGATTGCAGGAAAGTACAAAATTAATTTAAGGTTTTGTCAAAGTTTGGAACATACGTTGCTTCCTCCCATTTGCGGAACAAGCAAGCTTGGGATCATAACAATTGTGCCTAGACTCAAAATATAGTGTTGAAATCCCAAGATGATACACAAGGCTGAAAAAATGCGATAAAAAACATGTTAATTGATGCATGACTTAAGAAGGTAAAATGAGTGAAAAAAAGGTTGTTTGATATACTGAGTACTGACTCCATGGAGGAGGGGTTCGGACACAGAATTGAACGCCGGGGAGCTGATCCAGGATAGGATGTGGTGCAACATCTGGAGATAACTTGCAGCTGTGGTTGTTTTTGTTGTTGTTACTGTCATTGTTGTTCGTATTATTACCATTAGGGAGAAGTGGAGTTCGAGTAGGAGTTGGTGTTGCACCAGGGCAGCAAATTTTCGGCTCACATGTTGGAGCAACTGGTGGAGCCGGCACGGCCATTTTTTTTTTTTTTTTGAAGAATATGTTGTAATAGGTAGAAAGAATCAAATTGGAGAATGAGATATAAAGATGTTGTTGTAATGATGATGAAATAATGTTGTATTTAATTTGATAATCATTGCAATTTATAATCACATAAATTGAATCAAAATTAAATCATTCATTATTTTTTTTTTTATTTGAAGTATCCTAGACGTTTAATTTATCATTGATTTTTTGTAATTTGAATCAATTTTAAATGTGGTGGGGGGTTTGGGCATACACGTCTCTAGGCTAATATTTGTTTGAACAAAAATAATTAGGAATGTGCAAGGGCCGACCCGGTCCGAGCACCCGATCCGAGAGCATTTGGACATGGATCAGGTATCATACGAGAAGATTTGGACGCGCTCGGGTAAAGCCTCGGGCGGCCCGACCCGACCCGAATCGACTTTTTTTAATATACTTATATATATAATTAAGATAAACTTAATGTAGCTACGCTTTTTTTAACCCATATAAGCTTAATAAGCTTAATAGAAGATATATAAACTTACTCTACTTAATCTATGTCTTATATATGTATTTTGTGCTCATTCAATTGAACAAATGAGCGATGTGGAACAACATGGTTGATATTTTACTATGTTTATTTGTACCAACTGAAAAGATGAAGAACAAGAGCTGGACTTATACTTGTTGGGACATTGAAGTAGCAATAAATTCGATACCTCGATTTTTTTAGCGGTCTCACCAATTATTGAACATCATTCTTCGTTGCTGCATTATTAGTTCATATTCTTTACTTCCATCTTTTCTTGCTAAGAAATGAACTTTGTTCAGAGGGATAAATGTTTTCCCAAACTATGCCTATTAAAGTTGTTTTCACATACGATACTGGGATCGACTTATTCATCAATGTAAGGAAGGTAGAGATGAGCTTAAATATGAAATAAAAAATTTGAATGGATTTTCGGTAGAGCTAAGCTTTTTTCAAACTTGGCTCGTTCGAACACAATTTTTTTGCATTTTCGGGTCGGGTTTGAACGGGCAACGGGCATGTTCAAATTTTTTCGGGTCGGGTTCGGGCCGGGTAGCGTGACCCGAGGATTTTTTCGGGTCGGTTTTGGGCCGGGTCATGCCCGTCCAAGCCCGACCCATGCACACCCCTAATCCTCTGACACTCCCTCTTTTAATTTAAAGAGCCACATACACTCCACCACTTTCTGGTTCTCAAGACTCTCAACTAAGGTCTAAGTTTTATTAACCTCTAATGAGTTCATCTCATCTCTCATGGCCTCTAACCATTTGCTACTCTCCTTAGAGTTAATTGCCTGAAGGTAATTCTGGGGTTCCTCACGCTTAACCTCACAAGCTGCAACCAAGGTTGTGAAAATAAGTTCAGCATAGGATGAAAACCTCTGGCTATGGATAATTTGCCCTTTTGCTCTATCTCTAACTAGCTGATAGTTAGCTAACTCTTCTGTCTGGGATTGGCTAAGATACTCACCCTCTACTTCAGGTTCTACTCCCTGATCAGGCTCAACAGTTGGACCCTCTTGCCTTGCTGAGTATGACCAGGTTCAGGGATTTCTAGGTTAGTACCATCAGGTTCAGGTACTAAGGCTCCACCTACTAGAGGTTCTACTTCTATAGCAACTCTCTCAGACTGTCCTGGAACATTTTCCAAGGATAGGAATTTAGTTCTATCTTTAGAGGGGAAGGTATTCTCATCACACACTACATTCCTACTGATTATTATTATTTTAATTCCTATAGAATCAAAATCCCAAAGCGTATACCCCTTTGTACCCAACTGATATCCTAAGAAAATACACCTTATTGACCTAGGATCCATCTTACCCTCTTTTTGATAAGCATAGGCTGCACATCCAAATACCCTTAAATGACTAAGCTCGGGTTTTCTACCACTCCACACCTCCACCGGACACTTAAACTCTAAGGTTCTATTTGGGCATCTATTTACGGGAATAATGCCAATTAAATCCCCAACTTTCCCGTTTTGCCCATTTAAATCCCCAACTCAAACTTGCCTATTTAAATCTCCAACTTCTCAGTTTATTTTCAAAAAATAACTAACTTATGTTGATTTTGTCCATTATAGGCCTGTCGTTAGGTCAACTGAGCAGTCAACTGATGCCTATAATGGGCAAAATCAACATAAGTTAGTTATTTTTTGAAAATAAACTGAGAAATTGGGGATTTAAATGGGCAAATTTGAGTTGGGGATTTAAATGGACAAAACGAGAAAGTTGGGACTTTAAATGACATTTTTCCCAAAGATAATTATAAAATCTTCTTTTCCTATACAACGAACATTTCCACACATAGATCTCTAACATCGTCTCATGCATGAATTAATGTGTGCGGGCTTCTCTCCACCATCAAGAAGGCTAGCAACCTCTCGGTCCCATATTAGTCTCCTTTAGAAAAGTGAACAGTCGTTGTTATGGTGATAAAGTGAAAACTTAAAATTTATACTGGTGGTTAACTGAAAACTTTTTATAGTGGTGGTTAAGTGAAAACCGGTACATTATATAGGTGATTTTGTGCAATTAACTCTATCATTATATAATAGAATAATGTCCACAACCACACATATAACGACGAAAAAAAAATCCGCTGGTAAAACCTTTAAAATTCGTCGCTAAAACTCTTTATTAAATTTTGGTCAATTTGTATAAAGCCCATATTGTTTAGTCATGAAATTAAAGTCCCACATTGCTTGAATGGAAAAGAAACATATTTAATTTACATATATAACCATCTGTATACAACTAGATGAAGCACAACATGACTTAACTTTTGGGTCAAAGTTTCAACGAATCGAGCTTTATTCGAGCCAATCTCGAACAACAACAAAAATTTCGAGCCGAGCCCGAACATAAAAATATTTGGCTCGACGAGCTGAGCTTTGGGTTGCTCGAGCTCGACTCGAAATTAAAAATTAAAAATTAAAAATCATTCGCTAAAATCTAAATATATTTATGCATTAATAGCAGCGTATTACCCTCGCCTTTAAGTTTTAAAGTTTAAATCACGGGTCCGGCCCGACCAATTAAAAATTAAAACACTTTTTATCTCACTTCGCTCATACTACTACACGAATTTCAAAAATCTATTCTATATAGCTCCTCGCATTCCTGACGGGGCGACTGATGGACATGTTCTACTCTAGTTATTAATGTAATTTAATATGTAAATTTATTATTATACATACATAATTATATATTTTTGCTACTTAAATAATTTCACCATAATATTTATAATCAATTGATTTGAATTATTTATATTTATAATTATATAATAAACATAAAGAAAAAATATTAAGTTAAAAAATAATACTTATAAATGTTCTTAAAATAAATTAATTTATATAATTTGACATATAAGACGACAAAATACATTTTATATATTATTATTATATTCATGTACGAACCATTGGATGGATGGAGGCGTGGAAGATACGGTT
>JAWWMW010111493.1:0-10249 GCA_035048345.1 Echeveria elegans
TAGTGGGAAGCACCGAGAGGATTGAAGCTAGTATTAGTTGAATTCTACGATACGTATTCGATAGATCGGGAGGGTGAGAATTGTATTGTCCATATAAGTTTTAACATGATGGTTCAACAGTCGAGATTGAGAATCAGAATGTCATTACTTCGCTAAGTTTTACAACAGTATCAATACAAATCAACTCAACATTATTTCCATGACATGTGTGATGCATATTCACAAGTGTTAGCGGTGAAGTCTAATTCCAGTCATTGCTTATTAACTGATAGTTTTAATAACAACATTTTTCGTAACAAAAAATTACTCTTAAAGACTTTAAAACCTTAGAAACTACTTCACCAGATTAGTAATAAACTGCACAACTAAATTCCACCGTTCTCTTGGGTACGACACTAGATCACCGTAGTTCTTTATAGATTCTTTAGACTTGCAAAAATACACCACTTTTCAACACTTCAAAATCACGCCTTTGCCGGAGAACGATTTTTAATTTAGTTAGTTTGTTATTAGTTTACTAGAAGTTCGCAATTTAAATCCAATCGAAATCATCTACTCGCGTGTGTTTTCTTCTTCATAAATGGTTTTCATTGTTTTGTTATCCAAATATCTTTTGTGGATATTTGGACGCAAACGAGATTGAAAGCGAAGAATAGAACACAACCCACGAGAGGGGCAGCGACAAGTTCGAGTTCTTCAAGGAACCTCACGCCACGAAACTCTATGCCTCGCACGAATATTTCACTTACGCCTTCTCACGTACCACGTCGACCACGAACCACAACTCATACCCGACCCATTAAATTTAACGATCAACCCAACACGGATCAAATGGATGATCAAGTAGAAGATCAGGTGTCAAGGCTACAAAGAGCAAACGATGTCGAAAGACCGGTTGGAGAATACATAACCCTGACCATAGGGAATTACGATTCACCAATCTGCATACCCGATGAAGAAGACTACAATTTCGAATTAAGAGGAAGGTTGATCCAAATGATTAGAAGTGAAGCCTTCGACGGATATAACAACTTGCATAATCACCTTAGTAACGTTACGGAGTTATGTCGTATGTACAAACATGCGTGAATTCCTCAGGAAATAGTTTATATGAAATTATTCACATTTTCCCTTACGAATAGAGCTAAAGATTGGTTACAAAGTCATGAGCCTAATACATTCCGCACCTGGGACGCATTTGCTCAAGCGTTCGTAAATCAATATTTTTCACTGGGAAAAATTAAGAGGATACGAGACAAGATTAGCAAGTTTGTTCAAATTGATACCGAGTCTTTTAAGAAGCTTACAAAAGATTTAAAGGACTACTAAGGGATTGTCCGCACCATGGATTCAACAAATGAGAACTATTGTCTCAATTCTACGATGGGATGGATGAAAATGGTCGAGATCGAATGGATCAAGTGAGCGAAGGAGGTATTATGGATTTAACTCCTACTGAAAGATTTAAAATCACGGAGAAGATAATAAGAAATAGTCATCAATGGGGCGGTGAAAGGAATCACCTGAAGAATGAAGAACGCGAGCCAAGTTTGAATTATGTGACCAAAGCAGACTTTAATGCACTCACCAAGATAGTTGACTCTTTAACAAAGTCACAAACGCAATTTAGTGTGATCAAGAGGAGGGAGAAATCAAATGTCTTCGACGTTAGTGATCAAAGCGAGGATGCATATGGACCAGCAACCCCATCCGACGTCAACTACGTTTCTCAACGACATGGAACATACATACCTCCTCCGATGCAAAATCAAAAGAACAAATAAGGTTTTACACGGACACGAAACCTTCGTCATCTAACTCGAATTACAACTCACAAAATCAACCCAGAAATCAATACCAAAGTGGAAATCAATCTAATGGACAACTTTACAACAACTCTAACATGAACCAAAATTATCACTCGAGGCAAGAGGATAAGAAACAAGAAGAACCTTCACTAACTCAGTTAGTGTCACAATTGATCGAATAGCAACAGAAATACATGCAACATATAAACGTTAATATTCTGAATCTCAACTCGGAGATTCAACAACAGAAGGAGGCCCATAAGATGTTGGAGACGCAAGTCACACAACAAGCAACCAGTTCATTAAGATCACCGAGTAGGCTTCCTTCACAACCCGATCTCAGTTCGGCAAATGTAAATGTCATTACGTTGAAGAATGGAAAAGAACTCGAAGGACTGAAATTGAAGGAAAGAACCTCTAGAGTGGAAGCCAACGAGGAAACAGAAGGTTAGGAAGACCAATTCGAGCTGGAGAAGGGAAGGCCTATCAAAGAGGAAGAGAAAAAATACGTAGCCCCACTTGTTTACATCCCGCCTCTCCCTTTTCCTCAAAAACAAAGGAAGGCTAAGGAAAGCACAAGATTCAAAAAGTTCGCTGAGATTTTAAGAAAAATCAACGTCACCATTCCATTTTCTGAAGTAAGATGCAAATGCCCATGCATACAAATTTTTTAAAAGATATTATAACTCATAGACGAGAATTGTGTGATGTAGGTCATGTTGCTTTATGAGCGAATTCTAGTGCCGTAATTCAACGTAAAATGCCTAAGAAAGAAAAAGATTATGGATCTTTTACGATCACCATAGGAAATATTGGTATTGAAAATGCCTTGTGTGATTTGGGAGCAGGAGTCTCCGTCATGCAATATATTTTGTATGAGAAATTGGAACTAGGAAGTCTAACTGAAACCTCACTAGTACTTAGACTTACTGATAGGTCTCGTAGAAATTCTGTTGGAGTATTATAGGATATGCCTGTTAAGATAGGTGACTTATATGTTATAGTTGATTTTTATGTGCTTAGAATGGATGATATTCGTCGCGCTGATATTCTCGTAATCATGGGTAGGCTATTTTTAAATACAGTTAAGGCATTGATAAACTGTGGTGATGGATCAATCGAATTGGATATAGGGGAAGATAAAGTAAAATTCTACCTTTCTAAAATGATGAAAGCACCAACATACGCTTTTGAATGTGATATTATTGACTCAAGTAAGGACTCATATATAGTTGATATTAGTTCACTAATGTCGTTCAAAAATGAAGTGTTAAAAGACAGATGCGGCGATGGGACATCCACCTCGCTGATGGAATTTGACGAGGCACCCAAGCACGACTCGCTGGAGCACAAAGCAGTCAAAGACCACTCGAGTAAAGGTAAGGAATTCGGATTGGAATTGAAACCTCTTTCACCGAATCTAAGGTATGAATTTCTGAATTCGAATAATTATCTACCTGTCATCATAAATGCTTCTCTGAGTCAAGAAGAAACGTTGAAACTATTGCATGTTTTACGCACATATAAAGAAGCCAAAGGACATTTCTATAGATGATTTAAAAGGTATTAGCCCAACTGTATGCATGCATATAATCCGTTTAAATGAAGATGCTAAACCAACTAGAGAATTTTTGATGAGACTTCATCCTAAAATCGGGGAGGTCGAGTTGAAAGAAGTGACGAAATTACGAGAAGCTGAAATTATTTACTCGATCTCAGACTCAGACTGGGTAAGTCTGATTCACGTTGTACCTAAAAAAGGGGGACTCACGGTCATTAAAAGTAAAAACGATGAACTTATTATCCCTACTAGGACCGTAACTGGATATAGGATGTACATTGATTATAGAAAATTAAACAAAGAGTAAATTAGTTTTAAACAGCCTTATGTCAACTTTAAAAAAACCATAAAAATATCAAAAAAACTTTAAAAAATTCAAAACTTCGTAAAACCAATAAGCTAAATGCAACCATATAATACAAAATTTTATAAAAAAATTATGCATTAAAATTATTTTTTTATAAATTTAATTTAATATTTTAAATATTTAAAAAAATGTTACACAAGATTTTAACAAAAATATAAACAAAATGTTCAATAGTTTATCATTTTGATTTTTTATGTGTCTGAATTTTTACAACTTTTTTATATTTTGTTTGCTATGATTATATATATACTATGAGAAATTCAAGCTTTGTGAAATATTTATATTTAAAAATAACAAATAAAATTTAAAAATTTGTAAAAATTCAGAGATGTACATAATCACAATGACAAACTATTGGAAATTTTATTTATATTTTTGATAAAAGTTTGTGCAACATTTTGGTAAATATTTTAAATATAAAATTAAATTTATAAAAAATATTCTTAATGCATATTTTGTTTATCAAAAGTGTTACTAAAGGGTTGCATTTCGCTTATCGGTTTTACAAAATTTTAAATTTTTTAAAGTTTTTTTTGATTTTTTAAGGTTTATTTAAAGTTGATATTTGGTTGGAGGTGACAACTTCCAAAAAAATGACGAATAGGAAATGTTTAAATCCAAATGTTTATATAAGGGATGCTAATGTCGAAATTTCACGAATAAAGGGTGTTTAAAACTAATTTACTCCTAAACAAATCAACGAAAAAGGATCACTTTGCTATCCCATTTGTGGATCAAATGTTGGAAAGACTATCCGGACACAAGTACTTTTGTTTCCTCGACGGGTATAGCGGTTTCTTCCAAATACTCATTCATCCAGACGACCAAGAAAAGATCATGTTCACATGTCCTTATGGAACATTTGCGTATAGATGAATGTCATTCGGTCTTTGCAATGCGTTTGACACATTTCAGCGATGCATGATGTCGATCTTCTCAGAGTACCTAGAAAAGACTATGAAAGTCTTAGTGGACGACTTTTCAGTACACATGAATTCATTCGACGATTGCTTAACTAACCTAAAAACATATTACCAAGGTGCATCGAGATGGATTTAGTCTTAAACTGGGAGAAGTGTCATTTCATGGTTCAAGAATGAAACGTTATGGGGCATTTAGTCTCAAAGAGATGAATAGAAGTCGACAAGACGAAAATTGAAGTAATCGAGAAGTTACCACCTCCAAAGGACATGAGGGAAATTCGAAGTTCTCTAGGATACGCCGGTTTTTATAGGAGATTCATTAAGGACTTTTCAAAGATCACAAAGCCACTCACTAACCTTCTCGCTAAAGATATCGATTTCATATTTGACGAGAATTGTATAGAAGCTTTTCAAACGCTAAAGAAATCTCTCACCATCGCACCGATCATACAATCACCGAATTGGAATCTTCCATTCGAACTAATGTGCGATGCGACATAAATGTAAGGGAAAAGAAAGGAGTCAAAAACATAGTTGCCGACCACTTGTCTAGGCTAGAGACAACTCTTGAGGGAAAAGACGGCGACGAACACGTAGAAACTCGTTTCTAGGAGAACACATACTCGCACTTGAAATGTCACTTAATGGAGTACCCTGGTACGCATATTACGTGAACTACCTAGTCTGTAGCGTACTTTCACCCGAAATCAGTTACGCTCAGAAGAAGAAATTCCTACACGATGTAACTCAATACTACTGGGACGAGCCGTATTTACACAAGCTAGGGTCGACAGAATTTATAGAAGATGCGTCCCTGAACCCGATCAAGACAAGATTCTGTGAGAATGTACTCATCACTCACATGAGGACACAGTTCTACTTCAAATACCGCTTCTCGAGTTCTACAATCGGGATTTTATTGGCCTACTCTCTTTAAAGACGTGTATAAATTTGTTAAGTCTTGCGACGCTTGTCAACGAACGAAGAACAATTCAAGAAGGGATCAAATGCCACAACAGGGCATCCTGGAAGTCGAGATTTTTGACTTTTGGGGGATTGACTTCATGGGATCTTTTCCTTCGTCTTTCGGAAACAGGTTTATCTTAATTGTCGTAGCTTACGTATCAAAATGGATTGAAGTCATAGCTACACCTACATGCGATGCAAAGTCAGCAAAATAAATAAAAAGTTAGGGTTTAAAAACTTCTCTAGTGTTGACGCGATGCGGAGATAGGTCTTGTGGTGTTCCGAAACCTTCAAGTGCTGCGCATCTTAAGATAAGAGTAACATAAAAGAAACCAAGTGAAGCGAAAGTCAGGAAGTTTAATACAGGCGGTGAATTGTTTGTTCAAAAATAGTATAAGAAACAAGCGCAGAAAGTCTAGAAACTTGTTGAACAGTCATCATCTTCCTCCATTTCATCTTCCTCCAGATTCCACTTCGTCTTCTTCATCCTCTGACTCTTCTTCAGAGTCCTCATTGTATTCCTCTTCTTCCATGTAATCTGGCGCGTCCAAATATAAAATACCCGATGAATGCGGAGGAGGTGGTGGGAAGTCTTCATACCCCATTTTACTGTACAAATCATTAAACACGTCCCCCTCCCAAAGAAATCCTTCATGCGTGTATGTAGTGAGAGCGCGGATTTGGGCTAAAATGACCTCCATAGTCATGGACTGCTGAGGGGCAGAGGAAGTTCCGGCTTCCCCTTGAGAATGAGGAGGAGGATCAGGTCTATCCTGTGGTGGCACATCGCATTCAGCTAACTGGCGATGAACCCCGCTACGGGTACGTACGAGCTTGAGGAATCCCATGCGGATCATTTCCATTTCTCCTAGCAATTCTCTAGGCAAAGCAAACTGAGGGTCAAGAGAGAAACCAATTCTCGTTGCTATTAATGTCACTAACGGTCCTCCAGCGATATAGATCTCTCTAAAGTTGGAAATGGTCGATTCCTCTAAGGACTTTGAAATAGGGATCAAAAGATCAAATCGTTTATGCTTATAAAAGCAACACATCAATTCCAAATCATATTCCGTGACCCATCGTCCTTCATCCTTTCTTAGGACCACATAAGACACAATAAACCGGTGAACCAACCTCTACACTGAGAGCACTATCCTTGTGCTTTGTTGAGACGGCACAAAATCCTCATCACAACCACTAATCATTCTCCAAAAAGTGTCTAACACTATCCTTCGTACATATCGGTAAATTTCACGATCCGGCAATTGTAAAATCATAAGTAACTCCCGTCGGGAATACCTATAATCCACACCTCCTAACCGAACTTTCCAAGCTTTTACATCCTTCTCTACAATGTATAATTTCAATTGGTGCCTAGGAATAACAATTCATTCCAGTTCAAACGAGTAAACAAGTTCTCTAACCAAAGTCTCATACACCAAAGGTGGATCCGTTGCAGACACAAAACCGAATCCATTCTCATTGAAATAACGTTCCACCTCATGTAATATCTCCAAATTAGCGAGTAATCCCAAATCCAAGTAAATAAGGTTTAATATCTTGAAATTCCTCAACTTTGCCTCCCTTTCCTTTATAATTATTGTCATTCTCATCCGAGCATTGAAAGGGTATGCATTTTGCAAATTTGGCAACGTTGGAACAAGGGCACCGGATTCCGTCAAGCTTGGAGCGATTGGGCGGCGGTTAGAGATTCCACCTTCGATTAGAACTCCCGTCCCCTTTGATTTACCATCTTTTGTATGTCCCATGTGTGCAAAAACAAGAGTGGAGATGAAAATGGTGTGGCTCGATCAAGTGGGAGGGGAGTGTCGGCTGTGGGGATTTTTGGGGAAGAATGGGTTTTTAGGGTGAAATTGAACCGATAAACCGGAGTGGTCTGAATTCTGGGCTGAATTTTACTCGATCGAGCGGGATTTCACTCAATCGAGTGAGATTTCGTGCGTTTCGGCCGAATTTTTCTAAGTAAATGACCAGATCGAGCGGATTAATGACTCAATCGAGTGGACTTTCGGCTCGATCGAGTGGCTGTTATGTTGGAATTCGGCTAAGGCATTTTTACTCGATCGAGTAGGTAAGTGACTCGATCGAGTGGACATCCCAGAACAGGTTGACTCGATCGAGTGGACTTTGTGGTGTTATCCGAATGAGGTGGAGCACTCGATCGAGTGAATCATTAGCTCGATCGAGTGGACTTCGCAGTGTAGGTTGAGTCCATCGAGTCGCTTTATGATTCGGTCGAGTGGAATTTGTCTCCAATTAAGTCAATTTTTCAACTTTTGAACCAAACCATCAATATTTTAGCGCTGATCAGAAAATGTGAAATGTGTTTATTATTTGTGATAAATAAGTTAAAATGTTAAAAGATGTGTCACAATTCATAAACTACGACACGATGGACCTTATTCCAATCCACCTTATCATTCAGTTCCTTGTCTTTCTCAATCTCAATGATTGGTATCCTTGTCCTCATCAGCAGGCTCTTCAGGATCGGTTTCATCCTCACTCACGTCTGTCAGAGTAGCAGGCGAACCTGGTATACGCGCAATTAATTGCAATTTCCTCAAACAAGCGAAGTCCAACACGCGATATTCGTAAGAAGCACATAGGAACTGGAAACCGCAATAGTTAGCAATAAGAGTGATTAACGAAGTGCATCCTACAAACCTTCATGGTCCAAACTGCTGCTGCATACTCAGGAATCTCATGGAGAAAACTCTATACCAATCAAATCGGCTCACCTTCCCCTAGCGCTCACATAAGCTCAAGGTCCTCCAATGACACATAGTCCATTATCTTCGGTTGACAGTTAATGTTAGTAGCGATCAGACGGTGAACATATTGCCAAGCTAGGCTTTGTAAAGAATACGGGGAGGTGTCAAAGGCAAATTCTTTCAAACCCGTATGCTTATTCTAAAAGGCCGTATACTGGTCTTTTGTGGGTGTGATGAGCACACCATAATCAGGAAAATCCAAAAAGAACAGAGCTTGTTGGATGCAAAATTCCCACCCCGAATCTTGGCCATATTGACTCTCACCATGAGTAACGACAAAAGATGCCAGGAACTCATACACTAAACCATGGTATGCAGGCAGACCCATAATCTTATTAAGATCAAGAAAAGTACGCTCAAACAAAGCATAGACTTGCGTCTTGATTTCCATGTGATGAAGAGTCTGACCATGTGGGCATAAGCAGCTCACCATTGGCTTTATCCAATCGTCTGACTTTGACAAATTAAACCAGCGATCTTCATGCTCCCTTGACGCAAAAGTAGGCTTCAAAAACTGATTGTATTGACGCTTGGGAAAAGCATTACGCTTTGGTGCAGAAGAATGAATGGAAGCAACAAGGCTTGCTTGAGACATGGTGATGAAAAAGAGAGGAAAATCGTGTAAAGGGAAGAGAGGTTTGTGTTGTTTGATTTGAGAAGAAAATCAGGGTTTTAGGAATATATATAGTAGTTGGGGGGAATAGGAAATAAATAGGAATATTGAATATTACCATTAATTGCATGTAATCATTCCTATATTTAAATTTAAAAAATAAAACCTCCCAAATAATTAGTTGGCAATAAAATCCTGCATTTACCCCATATTAATTCTCCCGTTTTTTCGTTTTTAAAATTTCCTTTTTCGAATTTTTTTAATTTCTCTCTCTCTCGGCCGAGCTCGGTTTACTCGATCGAGTCGCCTGGTGGCTTGATCGAGTCGATCGGTTCTGGGCATGTCGCTCGGTCGAGTTGTGCTTTTAGTCGATCGAGTCATTTGCGTCGGAGTAACTCACTCAATCAAGTCGGACCTTCACTCGATCGAGTTATTTTTTTTAGCAGCCTGCTCGATCGAGTCGGACTTTTACTCGATCGAGCCGTTCGTGTCTGAGTATCTTACTCGATCGAGTTAGAAGTTCACTCGATCGAGCCGATCGTTCCTGCGTAGTATACTCGATCGAGTTGCAGTTTCACTCGATCAAGTCGGTCATCTCTGAGTATGTCACTCGGTCGAGCCGCAGTTTCACTCGATCGAGTCGACTATGTCTGAGTAGTTTGCTCGATCGAGTTGGACTTTCACTCGATCGAGTCAGTTTTTTCATTTTTTCATTTTTTATTTTTTTTGTAAAAATAAAGAAAATTACTAATCTAAAATGCAGAAATAAAAAGAACTTACATGCCTAGATTAACGTCCTGGCAAGGACGTAGCCAAGTCTTCGTCAAGAAATACATTCGAGAAGTCCTTTGCTAGGATCCCTCCTCGAATGGTATGGTCTCTGCAATCATTTCGGGTCATTTAAAATGTATTCTCCAATAAGAAAACAATCCCCTCCACCGTGTTACAATTTTAATCTGTGTCCATTGACTTTGAATCGAGTACCCTCATTGTTGATCAATTCGATGTGCTCATCTGCAAATGTATTCACTACCTCAAAGGGTCCATACCATCGTGACCTGAGTTTTCCAGGAAATAATCTTAATCTCGAATTGTATAATAGCACTTCATCTCCTTTCTGAAAGTTTTTCTCTCGAATCCGCTTATCATGCCACCGCTTTGTCTTTTCCTTGTAAATTCTTGAACTTTCATAAGAGTTTAATCTTAATTCCTCTAGCTC
>JAWWMW010111504.1:0-10248 GCA_035048345.1 Echeveria elegans
GAGGCTTGCTTCAGCCCGTAAATGGATTTCTTTAGCTTGCAGACTAAGTGTTCTTGACCTTCAGGTTTGAAACCTTCGGGTTGTTGCATGTACACGTCTTCATACAAGTCGTTGTTAAGGAAAGCGGTCTTGACGTCCATCTGATGTAGCTCTAAATCAAAATGAGCTACGAGGGCCATTACAATCCTTAAGGAATCTTTTTGAGAGACAGAAGAAAAGGTCTCTTGATAATCGATTCCCTCTTTCTTAGCAAACCCTTTGCAACAAATCTTGCTTTGAAATGTCCAATGTTTCCATTCTGATCTAACTTTGTTTTGAACACCCATTTAGATCCTACGGGTTTTACTCTGTCGGGTAATTCTACTAGATCCCAAACATCTTTTTTTTTATGGACGCAAGCTCATCAAGCATAGCATCATTCCATTCAAAAGACGGATCACTATTAATGGCTTCAGTATAAGAGATAGGATCGGTAGACTTTCCGGCATCCATTTCAGTTTCATTCAGGTAGGTTACATAGCCATCAAAATTAGTAGGCGTTTTACGTTTAGATGACCTCCTGAGCTGATTAGCTGGTTCGGCATTGTACTGATATTGGTCGTTTAAGGTGCCTTCATTCTCGGGTGGATTCTGAGTAGCATCAGGTTCTGAGTGTGGAGAAGGTGGTGCAGTGACGTGCGGAGCGTGTACAAGCGGAGTAATCAGAGGCAAATTAGTGAAATTAGTGGTCAATGTAGATCTCACCCCGCGTCTTGTACTTCTAGTAAATTCATGTAAGGATTTTCACTGCTCCCACTGACGTTAAAGTCCTCTTGGAAATGAGCATGCTTAGTTTCCACAATACGGGTGACGTGGAAAGGACAATAAAAAATTTATAACCCTTCGAGTGATTGGGATATCCGATGAAGTGACAAGTTACAGTCTTCATGTCAAGCTTCTTTAAGAAAGGGTTTAGAGTTTAGCTTCAACAAGGCAACCCCATACTTTCATATATCTAAGACTCGGTTTCCTTCCAGCCCCATACAGTTCTCGGGATGGAGATCGAGCTTGACATTATTCCGTAGGTTGGTCTTTACAAATGCGAACCCTGGGAGCTGGCAGATACTTACAAGATTCGTAATTGTGCATTAGATCTTCAAAATATGTTTTTTTTATGTTGTGAAGAAAATGTGTGAACAGATAAATCATTTTTGACAAGTAGAGACCCGAAATGGTACTTTTATGGTACGACAGATCGGAAGTATCCGAATGGGTTCAGGACAAACCGTGCAACGAGAGCTGACTACTGGAAGTCGACAGGTAAGTACAGGAGAGTAATAAGCCAAAATAGAGCTATTAGGATGAAGAAGACACTTGTGTACAACAGAGGCCGAGCACCTCAGGGCATTAGGATTGGTCTAAAAATTTTGGTCTAAAAAATTGAATCCCTACAAACTGTTTGGTCTAAAATTTTTAGTTTATCATACTCTTTTTTTAAATAAATATAATTTTAATATATTTTTGTAAAAATATTTATCAACAAATAATTGAGAATTATGTGATAAATCGATGATATCTCATAGTCTCTTATTAGAAAAAAATGATGAACCAATCTGTATTTATTATTAAGGTTTATTATCAGAAACTATCCGTAAAATACGATTTTTCCGATAGTCATCCGTAAATGTGATATAACTCAAAACCATCTATTAAATTATTATTTTACAAATAGACACTGATATAAAAATAATCATTTCAATAAACACCCACCCATCAGAAAACAATTCATAAAGAATAACAAAAAAACTCAAAAAATATTCAAAACTTCAGAAAACAAATATAAGAAAGCCGTCCATTTAATTTCATATTTAAAAAAATTTATGCCTTAAGAATATTTTTGTATAAATTTAATTCAATATTTCAAAATTTTACCAAATTTTAACATAAAAGTTTATCAAAATATAAAAAATATTTAATAATTTTCAATTACTTTTTTGTAGGTGTTTATTTGTTAATTTTTGCTAAATAAATTATCGATGAGTGGCTATTTAATTATTTTATTATGTGTGGATATTAGTAAGAAAATATTTTTGGGTCGAAAAAATTTGTATTTGGAGATGTTTTTGATAATTAAGCATGATTATTATTATTATTTATTACAAAATTACAAAACCCACAAAAATTTCTTCAGTTACAGCGGCCCAATTCCAAAACCCTAAAATCTCACCTTCCTTCATATTCTCCCCAAATGCGCCTCCGTTAACATCTTCTCCTAAAACCTCCGTAATCCCCCCTCATATTTCCAGCCGTCCACCGCCGCCGCCGCCGCCGCAGAATCTCACGTCTTCGCTTCCATTAAATCAAACATGAGCGACGCCGAAGATAACACCGTCACGCCTGCAGACGCGGCGCCTGTCGTTGAACTGGTACTTCAGTTCAGTTTTAGGGTTTATAGCATATGCTTAATTTCAGCTGAAATAACGAATATAAAATTTCACTACTGGCTGAGTTTTTCTAATTTTTTTGATAATTTTTTTTTTTTGGAATTGTGAAGGATAAGGAGTTTGAGCAGAGGGTGAAGAAGTATCTTAGAGGTGATGGAGCCAATCTGGAGGTAAGTAGATGAAACTATTAATCTTTTCCGTAATAATAAGTTAATGAAATAATTAAATGCATCTCAGTGGGTTAAATTGATGTGCAGGGTTTGAAGGATAAGAAATTAAAGACTCAGCTTGCAATCAGAGAAGAGTTGTATGGCAAATCTGCTCAAATGTCTGCCAAGGCTGAAAAGGTGCTGTTGTGTTTATGGTTCAGTGCACTGATTTTATAGTTGGATATGTAACTTATTGCTGCAATCCATTATGAAAGTTTTGAACAAGAAGTTATGGTTGTAGATTTGGAGTAGTTTATGAATGGGAGCGATCAAGGTGTTATAAAAGAATCTTATGCTTTACCCCTTTGTGTAGTGGCTTATGCCAAGTGAAGGAGGTTATTTGGAGACTGAAGGGATAGAGAAGACGTGGAGAGTAAGGCAGGAATCAATTACTAAAGAAGTTGACATCTCAAGTGCCAGGAATCAATATGATATTGTCTTACCTGGTTGGTTACTTTATTTTTGTTCTTTATTTTCACATATGCTTCTAAAGAAAAAGAAATTCCCAGACATTGTTTACGTGAATGCTTTTATCTCAGTTTGACATCTCATGTATTGTTCGTTTGTCCTTTCCCTGTTACCTTCTTGTCGCTTCGATGTTAAAGCAAGTGATTTTCAGGTTTTGGACCATATACCACAGATTTTTCCGAAAGCGGTCGATATATGGCTCTTGGTGGGCGCAAGGGCCACCTTGCTATAGTGGACATGAGAAATCTGAGCATACTTAGAGAACTCCAGGTATTATGGCATTTTAGATAGTTAAATGTCAAATTAGTAATTAAGCTATCTGAAATAATCTCCCAAGCCAAGGGGTGGCTGCTTTGAAGTTTCACGTGTTGTTTGTTTTTCAGGTGAAGGAAACAGTACGTGATGTGGTGTTTCTGCACAATGAACTGTTCTTTGCCGCAGCACAGAAGAAGTAATGCATCTAACATGAAGTATCTATGCTATGACTGTGCATGTGTTAGAAAATTATTTTAGGAGGTTTTTGATGTAGCTTTATCCTGCTTACTTTTTGAATGATGTTTCTCCTTTATGCAAGTTGAAGACTTTCATTGTCTTTTTTGATGTAGCTGGTTATGACGTCATCACACCATGAGTTCTGTTACTTTGTAACTCGTTTCTGAATTCTAATGTTACTTGTGAATGGAAAGATTTTTCTGCAATGCACAAAGGAAAATCATTTATTCATTAATTTCGTTTTGTCAGGTTATCTCCTTTTCACAAACTCTCTTCAACTTTGCAGGTATCCATATATATACAACAAGGAAGGAACTGAGCTTCACTGCCTTAAGGTTATTATCCAGCCCATTGTTCATGTTTGTTTGCTTAGTGATGGCCAAAGAGGCTTCACTCATAAAAAAACTCGAATGAAGATAATTATTTTGTTTGGCTCGCAGTCAATAATCCTTTGTGATTATAATATTGTTGATTACTATTGTTGCATTTAAGTACCACTTCCATTCGCTGAAAACAGTTGGTCTTGCCCAATTCACAGGGACAAACGTATTTCATTTTTAACTTGATTTTGATACAGAATGCATGCCCTCTAACGTTTCATAAGTAATCATTCTTTTTCAGGAGCATGGTGCAGTTAAGAGGCTTCAGTTTCTACAAAAGTATTTCCTTATTGCATCTATAAATAAACAAGGAGACATTCGCTATCAGGATATTACCAGGGGTGACATGGTGGCTGCCCATCATACTAGACAAGGACGATCTAATGTAATGGAGGCAAACCAATGGAATGGTGTGATTGGTGCGGGACATGCTCATGGAACAGTAACCATGTGGAAGCCTACGAGTTCGAATTTCATGATCAAGATGCAATGTCATAAAGGGTGTGTGTCTGCAATAGCTTTCCACCCCAATGGTAATATAATGGCTACTGCAGGTGTAGAGCGAAAAATAAAAATATGGGACTTGAGAACATATAAAGAGTTGCAAACCATACCAATGCAAGCTGCAAGTTTAGATTTCAGCCAGAAGGGATTGCTTGCTGCAGGAGTTGGATCATTTGTCCAAATATTGAGGGATCCGTCAGGCAATCAAAATTACAGCCGATACATGGGCCACTCAGTAGCTAAAGGTTATCAGATAAAATCAGTGTCGTTCAGACCATATGAAGATGTTTTATGCCTTGGGCATTCTATGGGGTGGTCATCTATTCTTGTCCCTGGTGCCGGGGAGGCTAATTTTGATACGTGGGTGGCAAATCCATTTGAAACGAACAAGCAAAGAAGGGAAAAAGAAGTCAAGTCTCTTATGGATAAGCTGCCACCAGAAGCAATCATGCTGGATCCTAAGCAGGTTGGTAATCTGAGGCCAGCTTCAAGGAAAGAGAAGAAGTCAAAGGAAGAAAGAGAAGACGAAATGGAAGCTGCCATTGCAGAGATAAAAGGCAAGACTTTGAAACATAAAACAAAAGGCCGGAACAAGCCTAGCAGAAGGTTGAAGAAGAAGATGGAAGGTGTTGAGAAAGTGAAAAGACCATTCGTGGAACAACAAATTAAAGAAGAGGATAGTAGAAAGAAACAGAAAACCCATCATCAAGTTGAATTGCCCAAATCCCTACAGCGCTTCTCGAAAAAGAAAACTTAAGTACTACTAGCTAGAGCAAGGAAGAACTCTCCTCACTATGTACTAAACTGCAAGCTCCCTGAAATGCTATAGGTTTTTTTTTTTATCGCTCACCGAATAGTATTCAGTTTTTTGACCCCCGGAAATGTAATGTCACTTCCATTTTTGAGGTTCCAAGTTTTGTGCAATGTCGCTTCCTATGATATAGTTCTATCATTAAGCTGACACAAGATCAGACTCATGTCCGATTTTCTATACATTTTCGAACAAATAAAAGAACTGATTCAGACATCCAAAGCTTTGTCCGGCATAGAAATTCTTGTTGAGAACAACAAAACCGCGTTCAACAGGAACTGTGACACAACCAATGTCATGTTTGTCTCTTCCTCCGGCCATGCCATGTCCCTCTCTAATCTCTACATATAAGAAGGCAAGGGCGTGTTATTGAAAAACAACTGAAATCAGTCTGAGTTATGGTTTCTTCTAAAGTCATGGTAATTTATCTCTTGCTGGAGCAGTGGCTTTGATGGTTTCTAACCGTGAAAAGTCCAACGAGGGAAAAATCTCCCTGAAGGATCTCTATGCATATATGTAAATACATTTCATCTCTGTGCATTCCTTCCGTATGCTTCTCTGCTATATTTATTTCTGAATATGTAATGCAGGCATGTTTCCATTTCGGTATGTTGCTGCTGTTGGTGTCGTTGGATTTGCTTACAGCTTGCTGCAACTCCCGTTCGCTATTTTCCTTGTAGCGACCGGGAAGAAGATGATACGGAATGGCCTTTTACTGGAGTTCGTCTTTTTTTTTTCTTTTTTTTTTTGGCGATAAGGTCAGCTACCGCCGCCTACTAAAAAACTGTGTCGAGTGAAGATTATATAAAATGGACAGAGTATAAGTTGGATTCTAGCAACAGCTGTTGGAGCTGGAATGGCGGTCACCAACGAGTTGAAGAAGCTGCTGGAAGGCATTCTTGCAGCCTTTGGTGCATCTGACGATGACATATCGAAACTGTATGATTTTCTCAACAGAGGATACATACATCTCCACCTGAGTCTTAGCTTCTTGATATTTTTGTCTGGCCATTTTATCAGTCAATCTCATCCCTTAACCGGATTCCAAACTCGACATCCAGCAATGGTTTCTTTGGATAAATTGGCTCCAAAAAGTCTTTTGATTCTTTTTCATATTTTTACATTATGAAATTGAACCAGAAATCCAATGAAATTATGATTTTCTATAACTACAACACTCAAAAACAGCACTTCGGTTAATTATATTTTTCTGACTCCCATTCATGCATTAATATTGATGAATTTTCCACCAGACTAATCTATTCTTATAAAAGAATAGGGAAACGTCGTAAAACCAAATAAGAAATTATATTTATGCCCTTCATTAAACAAAAGAAAAAGACTCAACTACCCTCTCTTCACAATTTCACACATTTCTTTATCATTAATTACAATCTAACTCATTAAATAAAATTTTAAATTTTAAAATATTAAAAATAAGCAGTTAAAAATCAAAAATTGAAATAAATTGAAAATTGAAAATTTTAAAAATTAACGTTAAAAATAAAAAAATTAAGCGAAAAACATTTAGTATTTTTAGATAAATCAAATGAAGACACAAGAAAAATTCTCGTCGGGACAACGGGAGCGCAGCTAGTTAACAATATAAATAAATTGCAAATTAGATTTTCGATAAGAGCACAAAAATGTTAATTTCTTTTAACTTCATACGGCACTTCAAACGAGTTGTGGTTTTCCAACGAGAGTCATGCAGCTGAAGTGTATGGTCTTATTATCATAATTTTGAAACAAATTGAGACAATTTAATACAAATTGACTAGTTGAGACGTGTTAAAAAAATTACATCTAACCAAATTAAGACAAGTAAACAAAATATATCAAATATCATATCAATGAAAATAGAATATTACGCAAATGTGTGTTTACGGTGTATGAAGTCGTGATTTGGATCTTAGCATGAGAACGTGAGAATTCGAGTGTTCATTACTAATTATATCTTTTATGTTCATTTTAAAAATTATAATGAACACAAAATATCATAATTAGACTATGAATATAATCAACTTCGTGTTCATTCTTATTTGATAAATGAATACAGAATGTGTAATTAGTTATTAATATCAAATTCTCATGTTCTCACGTTAACATGATTTCTCATTGAAACCGGACTCATGAAGTGGTTGTCTGGTTGAGTATGTGGTAAATATGTAGTAGCAGCAAGTATGGTTGATAAAACAAAAAACTGTATTATAGGTTAAAAAGTAAAAGAAAATATATTTTATATGATGTATTAAATTTAAGTCAAATGGAGAAATTTTAGGACAAATTAACTGAAACAAGTAAACTTACACACATGATCATCATTTATGTTGCAGAAATAACAACAACTATCACAATGGCTTCACATATTAACATGTTCCTATTTTAAGATTCCTTCATGCTATAAAAGAGCAACAGACATGTATTCAAAAATCTTCAGGCCGATGCATATAAATTTGCTCAGACAAATTACCATGTAAAATGTAGTTTTTACATCCATCTCCTCTAGATCTAAGTTCTGACGGATCACCATAGACAGAATCACTGATGCAGGAAACAAAGCATTTTCAGCTTGGAAATGGAGCAGGTCACTTTGGAAGATGAAGAGCATGGCCGCACATCACACAAGAAAGGCTTCACATATTAACATGTTCCTATTTTAAGATTCCTTCATGCTATAAAAGAGCAACAGACATGTATTCGAAAACAATTCAATTATCAAATCGAAATCAGCTTGTTTTATCCTTTTATCAGTTTGTTATTTATCGTTTTATCGTTCCTCTAGCTTCGGCTAAGAACAAACTCACTTTCGGGTGTTTTATTCTATCTTTTTACGCTTCCGCTACGTCAGTTGGTATCAGAAGTCAGCCCTCCTGAACCATGGCAACACGAAACACAGCTCCAACCGATAGCAGTGATGCTAGTACCCAGTTCTCCACGCAGTTTGGTGTGTATGAAGCACGGCTTACTCGCGTAGAACAAAACCAAGAAGAGCAACGCCAAACACTTGCAAGACTTGAACAAATGATGCTGGACATTCATCACACCACTCTCCATCCCGCTCCGCAGCCAGCTCCACAAGCAGTTCAGCTACGCCACATCCCACCCTTAGCACGCAATAACATCAACATTGCTCCCGTTCCACACCAACAAAATCCTGCTGCTAACGTGCAGTCCTCAGATGAGGAAGGTGAACAACCACAGCAAATGAATGCAGGGCGTAGAGCACACCAACTCAAAATTCGAGCAGACATTCCAACCTTTCACGGGAATCTTCATATTGAAGACTTCCTCGACTGGATCGCTGAGGTAGAAAAATACTTTTCATTACTCGATATACCAGAACATATGCAGGTCAGTTACACAGCATATAAATTAAAAGGGGGTGCTTCCGCTTGGTGGGAACAACTGCACTACAGTCGCCTTCGCCAAGGCAAACGACCGATCCGTCGTTGGCAAAAGATGAAACAACACCTGTTTGCCCGTTTCCTGCCCCCTGACTATCAACAAACCTTATTCCAACTATACCACAACTGCAGGCAAGGATCGAGGTCCGTGCTTGAGTACAATGAAGAGTTCAATCGCCTTTCTTCGCGAGTTAGACTCGGGGAAACTGAAGACCAACTAGTGGCTCGCTACTTAAATGGATTGCGACACAACATACAAGATCGCATCCTGCACACCATTTGGACATTGGATGAAGCAATCCGCGTTGCATTTAAAGTGGAAGGACAACTCGCACGGACAACAAGTACAAAATACACCACCCACAATATACAAGCTATCCCGAACACCAAGTTGGCTGACCCACATTCCTCACCCGCCCTCGCCCACAATGAGATGTTACAAGGCCAGCAACAACACATTACCCAACCTCCAGCGACATCCACTCCCTCAAATCCTTATGCACGAACATTTGGAGGCAAGTGTCATCGCTGTGGCCAACACGGCCACATATCCAATGCTTGTCCAACACGAAAAGTGGCTAGTTTTGCTGAACATACCGACGATACCGACACAATTCAGGAATTTGTCATCACCCCCGAAGATGTGGTAGCCGACGATGATGGTACACATAACACACCAGCCTTCATCGGAGTCACTCAACGCTTGATGCTGACCACGCCAACCCCGACCGACATCACCCAGCGACGCAACATTTTTAGAACGAAGTGCCATATTATTAAACAACTCTTCGACGTCATTATCGATAGCGGCAGCACTGAAAATATAATTTCATCAACAGTGGTGCAGCAACTCCATCTTCCTATCCGCAAGCACCCTACTCCATACCAACTTGGCTGGATCACCACAGGAGGCGAAATCAAGGTAACCGAACAATGCCTTGTGTCTTTTACTATCGGCCAATACACAGATGAAATTCTATGTGATGTTGCCCCTATGAGCGTTTGCCACTTACTGTTGGGACGACCATGGCAATTTGATCGAGATGTGCTCCAGCAAGGACGCGACAATGTCTACGTTCTCACCAAGGATAACATACGCATCACGCTTTGTCCGCAACCGGAAACTCGTCAACCATCACAGCAACCACAAACCCTGCTTATCACTCCAAGGGATATCTCGCCTACTTTCAACATCTATGATTTGAATAAGTATCATTCACCGGATAGACGACTCAACTTGATGAACAACTCGAGGACGAGTTTTCTTGAAGAAGAGGTGAATGATGCGGTTAATGCAAACAATAATGGTAAGCATGGGAAAATAAAAGAGCACGTTGGGGAATGGAACAATTCAATCTGATTCATGGCTGCTCCTCGCCCAAGATTTCACGCATGAAGATTTAGATTACTAATTTTAGTTCTATCATTCTCTTATAAAAAGGGTCACATGTATTCAGCAAAATTCATTCAGATGATCAATCGAAATCAGCTTGTTTTATCCTTTTATCAGTTTGTTATTTATCGTTTTATCGTTCCTCTAGCTTCGGCTAAGAA
>JAWWMW010111525.1:0-10247 GCA_035048345.1 Echeveria elegans
TTATGTGATTTAACGACTCGATGGATCGTATACATATGGTCCATCACATCAGCGTCAAAGTGACCTTCACGTGCGAGGATTAACCTATGTGGCAAAGCATAGACTGGTAAATGGCATTCCAAGTCTACAATGGGACACAACCATTGTTTGTGGTAACAGCAAAATAGGAAAGATGACCAAAGGATCTCACAAACGAACTGACACTGTCCAGATATAAAAAAATTATTGATCTAATTCACATGGACCTTTTGGGACCATTCCAAGTTGAGAGCCTGTGTGGCAAAAAACTTGTTCTGGTCTGTGTTGATGACTTCTCGAGATTCTCCTGGATAGATTTCCTGAAGGAAAAATCAGAAACAGTGGAAACTGTCATACATCTCATCATTCGCCTTCAGAGAGAAAGTGAAACTCCTCTAAAAGCTATTCAAAGTGACCACATAAGGGAATTTGAAAATAGTGACATGGACCAATTCTGATCTGATCAAGGCATAGATCAACAATATTCAGTTGTAATCACTCCACAACAAAATGTAGTGGCTGAAAGAAAGAACATGAGCTTGCAAGAAACAGCCGAGTGATGTTACAAGCAAAACAATTGTATCTAAAGTTCTGGGTTGAAGCAACAAACATGACATGTCACATTCTAAATCTTGTCACCATCAGACCAGGAACTGAGAAGACAAGCTATGACTGTAGCAAAAGAAGAAACTTGTTTTAAGCACTTCCACAAATTCAAAAGTCGATGCTATGTTCTAAACAGTCCAACATACAAGCAGAAATTGGATGCCTGAGGTGAAGAAGGAATTTTTTTTAGGGTATTCAACACATAGTCCAACTCTTTGTATTTTTATGTGTCGCACCAAGAGATCATTAAGTCATTGAATGTTATAGTTAAGGACACTGTAGAGGAAAGGGAGACTATCATTCACTTCAACGTACTTCTTATGAAAGAGGATACAGACTCATGAAAGACAGAAAATGCAATGCCCGACTCAGAAGAATCCGAATCAATACAAAATCCCACCGAAGATGATCTATCCAGACCTTTAACCAACAGGATTCAGAAGAATCACCACCACACTGACGTAATTGGAGATCCATTTGCCCCAAGAACTACTAAAGGTAAGAAGATTGATTATGTTAGTTTGGACAACAAAAACATGTGCTTCATAGCCATGATAGAGCCCAAATCAGTAAAGGATGCAATAACTGATGAGTATTGGATTGGTGCAATGCAAGAGCAACTAACTGAATTTTCCAAAAATGAAGTTTGGGATCCGGTTGCTAGACTCGCAGATGTGAATGTGATTGACACAAAGTGAATCTACAAGAACAAATCTAATGAAAAGGGAAACATCACCAGAAGTAAAGCTCGTCTAGTGGCTCAAGGATATACCCAGGTAAAAGGTATCG
Organism: Echeveria elegans; assembly: GCA_035048345.1. NCBI lineage: Eukaryota > Viridiplantae > Streptophyta > Magnoliopsida > Saxifragales > Crassulaceae > Echeveria > Echeveria elegans. Next base: position 1,414 of record JAWWMW010111525.1, read on the forward strand.
ACTTCGAGGAGACTTTTCCTCTTGTTGCCAGACTGGAAGCTATCACACTCTTATTAGCTGTTGCGTGCCATTTAAAGTTCAAATTATATCAGATGGACGTTAGAAGTGCATTTTTCAATGGATATCTGAATGAATAGGTTTATGTGGCTTAGCCAAAGGGGGTTCGAAGATCTTATTCATCCTGATCATGTTTACATAATCAGAAAGGATCTCTATGGACTCAAGCATGCGCTCAAGCCTGGCATGAGAGACTTACAAAGTATCTACTACACCACGGTTATGTGCGAAAGAGAGTAGAAGATACATTGTTTATCAAGAAAAAGGAAATGAGTTTGTTGTTGCACATATATATGTCGATAACATAGTCGTTGGTGCTAACCACAAGTCCCTTGCTGAAAAATTCATTGACCAGATGCAAACCAACTTAGAATGGGTATGGTCGGTGAACTAAACTACTTCTTGGGGTCTTAAAGTAACTCAGAATGGTGAAGGAATATTCATCAACCAAAGTAAGTACTCTATGAACTTGGTCAAGATGTTAATTTGATCTGGAAACTTCCAGTCACAACAGAACTCCGGCTGCTCAGATAAAAGTTACCAAGGACGTTTGGATGCAGGAATATTCATTAGCCAAAGACTTCAAATTTGATTGCACTTAATTTGTGATTCAGATGCGTTTAATATTGTGTCAACGATGCTAGTATTTAATTGATCACTGTAAATAAGAAACAAGAAACTGAGATTTGTTACCCGGTTCGGCTCTTTAGAGGTTTAGTCCGGGGGGTTTTCCACAAGCCCGATTGAAATAATTCACTATCAAATAAAGTAGCTTACAAGTCTTACAGTTCAAAACAAAACTTACAGTAACCATCTAGCTAAGGTTCCTTTAGTGAATGTGGCTTAGCATCTCTCAAACTCAAGACTCAATCTTCATATCCACCAGTCAGGCCTCGTTTAAACTCTGGGCCATAAGTCCAATCTTCTTTTAGTCAGAGAACGAATTAAAGCACACATCACAAATTCTTCCTTCAAGTTAGAGATGAAGACTTTTAAGAAGTGTTGCAATCCTTATTGATACCTTGATGTGATGAATAGGATTACGATTAGATTTTCGTCTCCGAGACAATTGAATGGTGAATTCGGAGTCTGTTTGATATCTCGGATGTCATTTGAGCGGAGGGGGAAGACAAATTTATACCATCTCACCTCTCCTTGGATATCAAGGTTGGGTCTTGAGTTTGAGAGATGGTCATACACATCCACTAAACGAACCCGAGCTAGCTGATTACAGTAAGATTTTGTGAACTGTAATACTTGTAAGCTACTTATTTGAAAGTGACGTGTTTCTATCGTGCTTATGGAAAAGCCCCCTGGACTAAGTCTTTAAGGAGCCGAACCGGGCAACAAATCTTTATGTCTTGCTTGTTATTTACAATGATCAATTAACTAAGTGCCTAACATCATTGACACAGTATCAAACTGCAATCACATTGCAATTTCATATATGTTCAGACCAAATTGATGGGTGTGAAGCCCGTATTTGGGAGTGTGACTTATTATGTGAAACAAGCTTAGTTGGGAGTGAGAAGTAGTTAGGAAAGGAGGCTTAATTGCAGAGCAAGCTTACTAGGTAAGGAGTTATTTCAGAAAAGTCACACAAACATCCAAGCAAGCTGATTAGTAGTTTGTGTGAGCTTGAAGAGGCTGTATTTGGTCCACTTCGCTGAGCACATGTTGCGGCTCATTGATTAGATTGGGGATTAATTCCTTCATTATAAAAGGGATTTGCCAAACCTATTTGGAACATTGATATCAACTCCACATCGCCTAATTTTCTCAACAATATCGCATTATAACGCCCTGATAGGCACATCCGATCAACACAATTCATTCTTCAATAATGTTTTTTGTATGAATGCAAATGCAGGAAAGTAAACATGCTGACGCTACAGACTACCTCACCACACACTTTTAAACTAGCCATGTCCTCATGGTACGACAAAGTTTCAAGCATGAGAGGAACTTATTATGCAAGACAGAATAAAAGAAACGAGGAATGCAAAATAAAAACTTGACGGATTACCTCCCGTCCAATGCCTTTATTTCACGTCATTAGCTCGACTCTACTTTCACTTAATAGTAGGAGTCTGAGGATGAACTCCATCAAATTTTCTCCAACTTATACCAGCTCTCTTATTTGTTGCACCATAAGCGCTTCCCCCAGGAATCCATCCTAGTTTCCAACCATATGTGGAGTGTCTCTGCCGATTTTTAGAGAAAAACAAGAAGAGTTTCCCATCTATAATTGTGTGCACTGCCTTCCTCTGCCTTTTCCAGTCTATGTACTCTCCATGGAATGTCTTTTTGAAGTTCAATATTTGTTTGCATGATCTAACACTTGAAATTCTAACATCGACTCTTTCAATTAATACCAACACCTTCTCTTTCCCAACTGCTACCTCAAGTCTGCGATCCTGCGCATTAGAAGAAAAGAGAGAATTAGGCATAAGGAGCAAATCAGTTGTGCAACTGCTTACAATGCTTTGCGATGAAATCAAATCTTTGCATGAATCTCCAAATCATCACTTCGTTAGGTACGCACTGTAAGGCATGCATCATATTTTGTTATCAGGTCGATGTTCAAGGTTTTGACAGCCCACATGGCTCTGGTGCAGTTCTACAGGTAAATGGCAAGGCTTTTGTTAAATCAACTAAATTGGGACATTCCTATTGGAGTTTTGTAAGCAATTCTATATGCTCATAAATCATCGTCTAGTTTGGATGATCAATCATTTCTCGAGTTAAATACCTTATTTTCCACAATCTTCTTAATTTCTCGATTGGAGACCTCCACTTGATCGATGGTCTGCGGATGACACGGAGAAGCAAATCTTTTTATAGACCCCGTATTTATTTAATAACAACTCGAATTGTTTCCCTTTGAAATGGGAGCTTCCATCACTGATTACCGTCATCGGGGTCCCAAATCGCGGAAATATTACTTTCTTGAACAATTTGGAAATGACACAAGCATCACATGTGAGGGCTGCAACAACTTATACCAATTTGGATAAATAGTCGACAACGACTAAAATATAACGTTCATATTCGAAAGAGGAAATGGTCACATAATATCGATCCCCCATACATCATATATCTCGACCTCTATTATATCATGTTGAGGCATCTCATCTCTTTTGGAGATGTTTCCCATCCTTTGACATTGATCACTCACGTTCAAAAAGTGATATGTGTCCTTGAATAGGGTTGGCCTCCACATTGCAAGAAATTTGCTGCCATTTTAGAAATACTTCCATTTTCACCATATGTAGACGAATGACAATGATGGAAGATGCTTCCAATCTGATCATCTGCTACACATGTTTTGTATAGGCATTGGCGCATAATTTGTATATGTTTGACTAATCCTAATAGAATCGCCTTGGTTCGGTAAGAAACTTCTCCTTTGGTGATAACTTTGATCTTTAGGCAATACTCCACACAAAATGTAATTCACAAGATATGCAAACAAGGAGCTGACTATGTCTCAACCTTTAATGATTATTCACCAATAAAAGAATCATCGATGGACAATAATTAGTCATAACCCACCTTTCAGGCTCTATACGAGAGATGGTCTGCTATCACATTCTCTACTCCTTCCCTTTGTTGAATTTCTAAATCAAACTCCCCTATGAGGAGTAACCATCGCATTAACTTAGGTTTGGTATCTTTCTTTGTTATCAGATACTTAATAACCGCATGATCTGTGTGTACGATAGTGTTTATCCAACCAGATGCTGGCGAGATTTTTCTCAAATGCATAAACCACAACAACAGTTCCTTTTCCGTCGTGATGTAACTGATTTGTGCTCTAGAAATCACTTTCCACCTACTGCATAATCGCTTACATCACACATTACCTCAAAGGGCAGTTCCCAGTTCGGAGATTGGATAATTGGTGAGGTCACTAAGGCTGACTTTAGATTGTTGAAGTCTTCAAAATAAGCGTCACCGAAAGACAAAGTCATTATCCTTGCAGAGGAGATTAGTAAGGAGTCGTGTTATCTTTAAAGAACCTTTTGTAAAGCAGCGATAACATGTCCCCAAAAAACTCATTTTAATATCCTTTGGTGGAGGTAGTGTCTCGATAACATCCACTTTAACTCATTCAACCCCAGATTATCCAATCGATACCAAATGTCCTTACACTATTCATTCTTGCATCATGAAAATGACATTTTTTTTCTCAATTAATTAAATGCATCTTTCTAACACATTTGAGAGGTTTTCCAAGCACGACTGAAAGGAGGATCCATACACCGAGAAATCGCTCATAAAGACCTCTATTATTTTCTCGATGTAATCTAAAAATATCGCCATCATGACCTTTGAAACATAGCTGGAGCATTGCACAATCAGAATGACATCCTTTTATAGGCGAATGTCTCGTAGGGATATGCAAATTTACTTTTCTCTTGATCATGTTGATGTACAAGGATTTGAAAAAATCCACTGTACACGTCAAGATAAGACAGATACTTGTGGTTTGCCAGGCTTTTTAACATTTGATCTATAAAAGGTAAATGAAAACGGTCATTTCTTGTGACCTTATTTAATTTTAGATAGTCGTTACACATACGCCGCCCATGATAGTACGTGTAGGGATTAATTCGTTGTTGTCTTGTTGATAATCATTAGGCCACCTTTTTTGGATACCAAGTGGACTGGCTTACCCAATCGGAGTCTGGGATTGCGTATATAATGTCAGCATCATGCAATTTAGTGATTTCTTTCTTACTACGTCTTTTAAGTTTGGATTTAGCAGCCTCTATGTTTTCATAGAAAGAAGATTTAGCACCTTCCTCAAACAAATTCTATGTGTGCACGTGCTAGGCCTTATACCTTTTAAATCATCCATAAAGTAGCTAATAAAACTTCTAAATTAATAATATAATGATTCTTGATTCCATTTCGATTCCTAGTCTATTCTGATTTCACATGACACACCAAACCGTCCCACATATTGATACGAAGGTAAAGTCACACATAAAAATTAATTAACGTTTTGTAATATATATATTTACACATTCATAAATTAAAGGGTTAATTATCGGAAACCACCCGCAAAATATGAATTTTTCCGATAGCCACCCGTAAAATGTGATATTACTCAAGCACAAGTTTTGGTATTTTGATAGAAGATTTAGATGAACCCGTTGATAGTTGGACTCACCTTTTAGCATTAAGATTCGATCTTAAATGTCAAAATGACTAGGCATCTTAATGTTTCTAGGCTTTAACTTTATTTGTCGAGCTATCCAAATTATCTATTTATATTTAATCTATGACTTTAACTTTTATTCTTTTTGAACAGTTTAAGAAAAAGAGGATGGCTGGAACTCTGGTCGAGTAAACTTCTACTCGACCAAACAACTTCTACTCGACCGGATTAACTCGACCATTTGGTCGAGTAACAAAAGTTGAAATTCACTTTCTCTAAAATAAATATTTTATGCACCATTTACTAACAATCTGTCTGCGATGTTTAAAAGGTAAATGAATTTTAAATCAGATTTTGGAGAACAATGGAAAGGAGCGTATGAAGTTGGATTTAATCGGCAATACTAGAGAAGTCCCTCTATACCCTATCTTTTTATTATTCATATAATTGCTTAGGAACTAAGCAAATTGTAAATGTGGGATGAGGTTAGTAAGCATGAATTTTCAAATGATAACGTCTTGTTTGCATTCTAGAATTATTCAATCTATGAAAATTGCATTCATTCTACCATGATTTGTTGAAAACACGTAGAAATGTTTATTGAACATGCCTATGCTTAGTCAAGCAGATCTATTAAATTTTTTACGCTATGAAATCTATGTGTTGAAAGCTTCGATAAGAACGATTTTCATAATAGAAAATTTATTTCAAATAATTTAATACTTTGTCTAGCTTAGCTCAGTCCATTTTCAAAATTTTATTCCCTCTTTGAAAAGTTTAGTTTTTCTGTAAGTTATGCAAAGAAAATTTTGAGAATATCATATTTAGTATCTCATAGAATTTATTGGTTGCCTTTAAGTGACTTTAGCATGATTGATGGTACACTTTTGGTGACACTTGAATATTTATTTTAGGCATTTGACAAGATTTAAGTGTGGGGTGTGCAATAAAAAAATGTTTTGAAAGAAAAGAAAAGGTTTTGAAAGAAGAAAAAAGAGAAAAAAGAAAAGTTTAATATTGTTGAACAGTTTCCGAGGGTTAGGGAAGAAAATATAAAAATTTAGCTCGAGCATATATATACTAATTCCCCCTTGAAAGTAACTGTAAACATGAAAAATTAAAAGAAATCTTGTCCACTGCTTAAGCCCTTGTTGTCATTTCTTGTTTATTTTGTGGCTCGAGCGAAGCTTTGAATGTTAACCATTGATAATTGTAAAGGGACGAACCTTGTATTTACGTACGCATGATGGAGTCTATGAGAGAACATTTAAAACTTATTTTTCAAATTTGAAACTACTATACTCTTACGAATTACATCGTTTAATCTAATGCTTCAATATTTGTTCAAAATCTAAAGCTTATGGACTAGCGCTACCTAGCATAAGTGATAGGTTTGATAAGATTTTCTTCATAAACTTTGATAAGATTTTCTTTATAACCTTTGAGCTTTACTTCATAATTCTTAGTATGGATGTCGAGTGGAGATTTGGATTGAGCAAAGGTTATTCTTTGGTATTCATTTTATGAGAAATTTATGACTACTATGATTTGAGTGATGTTTGATGTTTTTCATAGCCTGAATGATAAGCGATATTTGATGTGTTTGAACGTACTGAAATGAAATGGCTTGCTCAGGAAACTATAAAAAGATTGAACATTTAAAGGAATGAATTTCTATGCTAGGATTTTTGAGTATTTCTTTTTCTAAAAACTCTCTCGAGACTATAACTCATCCACTAGGATAGCCTAGGGGTTTAAAGGCTTAGTGCATACGCTAAATGCATTCGTGATTCCTAAGAAAGTGATTTAAGAGTAGATTTTATTGTTTTAGTGTTTTAGATCTTAGATTGTTCGCGACAAACAAGTCTTTAGTGTGGGGTATTTGATCGGTGTTAAAATAGTCTAAAATTTTGACACTTATTTGCTTACATTCTTAACAATTATCATGTGAAATTGGTCGAATTCTACACTTATGTTTCTACTTCAGGTATAAAATACACTTTTAAATAATTAAAGAGGTCAAATGCAAAACACGGCAAATATGAGGAGAAAAAGAGCAAAAAGAGAAGGTTTTGGTCGAGCTGTGATCGGTCAGCGCACTAGAAAAGGGGAACCGTGAGTGGCATTGGATGGTTTATGGAAAGAATTCAATTGAAGGCAACAATGGGTAGCATTGAAAAGTTTAGAATTCCACCATTATGGAGTGGAACCAAAGGTTTTTTCTACACCACTACAAAAGGGGAACCATGAAGAGGGTGTGCGGGTGTGCTCTTGAGCTGAGGCCAAGCCACCAAGTTCCAAAGTTCCAGAAATTGTATTTTTATTTTACTCGACCGGTTCCTTTATTTTTAGTTAGAATTGTTACTCGAGCAAAACTACTTGACCGTGAAAAAAAAGTTACACACCTTGAAGACCTGACACTGCTGGACATTTCTAAACTCAATTTTTATCTTTATATTTCAATTTTAATCATGTATTGTTCCTTAGTCGGGATGAATGAGTATATTTATTGATGACAAGGGTCGAACAGATCCTTGGAAACTCATGAATAATTGAACACTTTTGCATACATTTGATTAATATTTTTGGTTAAAATAACTCTATTTAACTAATGTTTATGACGTGATGTTTGCTAACTAGTTAAGTATGACGTTATGTTTGCTAACTAGTTAAGTATGACTTAGTTTTTAATATTTGATCCGGGGAAGGGAAGTCTATGTGGGAACCTTCATTAAGTACGAAATTAGGTTTTGGCCTATTTTTTAATCTTTGATCCGGGAAAGGGAAGTCCATGTGGGAACCTTCATGAAGTATGAAACTAGCTTTGAGACCTTTAATTTGGGAGCAAGACAAGAAAACTCGTTGAACATGCTATCCAAAAAATTAATATAGTTAGCAATTTAATCAATTCTACTTTATTTTATAAATTGTTCATTGAAATTCATGAGTATCCCTGGTGATGTTATGCCCTAGCCATTCTTTTCTTTGAATTGATTCTTAACGCCACTCATTACACGACTTGAATTTGAACCCACAAAATCCTAGAATTATTTAACCTGGTAAACATAAGTTTCCCACTGTTCCCTAGGATCGACACTAGGTCAACCCTAGTACTTAAAATTTTTTTGACTCGCTTTATACGCGCCCTACATTGAACATGTGAACTGGCTAGTGAAATGAATTTCCAGTTAACAAGTAAATTTGGAGGGTTTGTGAAGCTTTGTGATCACAACGAAATAGCAAGAAGGCAAAATCTTACTAATTAGATGAGAAAACATGGTTCAAGACAACTACTTGCAATTCATTATTTATCATCGATATAAATAATACAATTTTATTATCCCATAACTCTAACACTTTCTGACAAACGTAACGTGCATATTGCTTCTAATATAGTTTTACACTGCGTAATATTATTGAAAATTAATAATAGAAAATATTATTAATTAACTCTAACACATGTCAACCCACCAATAAGACGCATGTACATCCACTCACGTATTTTTTATTTATATTTACTGTAAAAAAATTAATAATAGAAAAAATTAATAATTAACTAATTCAATAATATCAAAATAATGAACATAAATATATAGAACAATTATTAAAT
>JAWWMW010111536.1:0-10246 GCA_035048345.1 Echeveria elegans
TTTCCTACTTTTTCTCTCTCACACTCTCTTACACTCACAACACCTCTCTCACACTCACAACACTCACTCACAACACTCACAACAACTTAAATATATATTAAAAACCGTGCCCAAGTCCCAAATGTACAGAACAAAAGAGGACGGAGGGAGTAGCACAAAGCCATACACCTTTTGTAATCCAAAATCTTGAAATGAATGCCATCAAACATACCCTAATACACATTGGTGTTGCTTAATAGCTGAGACACTTTCTTTTTTGGAAGAATTTACCAGCGATTACCGGCAATGGGAACTAATTTACAAAAGGGGAGCAGAGGATGAAGCTGATGTGCAAATTTTGACTTCTGGATGATGATGATGATGATGGCGGCATGGTGGTGGATTCTTTAGGACTTATCCAAGCTTCTTATCTGATCTATTCAAGTTGAGATTAAACCACTTCCTTCTCGCAGATTTGTCCTTTCCATCTGAGTTTCCATCTTCCACTGGGCTACCAGCTTTCGAATCATCATTAGCCATTCTACTACTGCTTCCGTTACTATACGTAGTGACTGTTCTTGCCGAGGTGAACGAAGAATGGATACTATCTCTCTGCCTCAAAAGCTCGTCAACCTGCGCAATATTATTTATTGATAAGTCATCTCTAATGTTGTAAGGTGTGGCTTCGTAACTAAGGACAATAACAGGCACTGCAAGAGAAGTAAAACTTACAGATTGCTTTTCCTGAGTGTATCTATTTGTTACTTCTTGAAAGCGTGCCAGGGCCTGTAACGAACACAACCGAGATGTTAAAATCGATCAAACATTGTAATACAAGGATGCACAATGGATGGGACTAACTTTTCTATATTCAGTTTCGAATTGGCGTAGCTCATTTCTCTTCCTTAATATTTGAGCCTCAATTTCCTGGAGCTTAGAAGTGGTTTCCTCGTACGACTTAGCACAAACAGCCTCTATCGTGTAACTAGCAGTTTTGAAGAAGTTATCCCCTGCACAAAATGCATAACTTGAGTAGGTAGCAAGTAGCCTCCCAGATGCATGGCTTAAGAAAACAGATCAGACCATAAACAGCAAATATGTGAGTTCCAGCTTTAAGTTCCAACATTTCGCATGGTTGCAGGCCTTCCAAGCGTTTGAAAAAAGCAGCTTCAGGGTCCTTAGCCATTGCCAGCTGTATACAAATAAAAAAACTTAGCATGTGTAGAAGAAAACAAGTTATTTAATTGATAACAACAACGACAATGAGGGCCTTGGGGGATTGTAGCGTACGGCGTTTATTGTTGAATCCATTCTGTAAACTTGGAAGTGCAGGAAATACATCCCTGCAGATGTCACTTTACCAGTCTTCTCACTATCTTCCTAAAGGCACAACATCAGTAGTGTATCTTCAGTCTCAGATGTTAGATGCCCAAAACAATTGAGAACAACTGCACTTACTAAAACATGCATATATGAATTTTCATATATTTTCATGTTACGAACTAAAACATCAGAATTAAGAGTTTAAACAAGCATGGCATAAGACTCAACAATACTTGACAAAAAGACATCCATGATCCAAAATAAAATGTATCCCAAATTTCCTCATAACATGCAAACTAATAGCAAATGAAACATCAATGCGAATCAACTAAAGGGAAAAAGCTGTTTTGCCATTTATTTAAACCTGAGCTGTAATTAACCAGCTGAACATGAAATTACTAACTAACGCACAAGAAGAAGTGTGAGGCTTCCAACTATGTCAGCATATATAGAAATTAAAAGACAGTTTCTAAAATCTTCTAGATCCTTACTGGAATAAGTTAAGACATGAGCCGATCCCACATTACAGCATAGGTAACATTGTTTAAGAGATTCAAGCATCTGTGGTTACAGAGTTGAACAGTAATTTGGAAAGAAGCTGAACATGCTCTGCCATGATATATTACACACAGACAAGGTAACAAGCATGGGAGTTATCTGTGTTATACTGTTATCTATTGCAGTTACGTGTAGTGAGTTATCTGAAAGCACAAGTTACAAACATGTAGGGTAGAAGTTAACTGTGGTTATCTATTGTAAATCATGCTTTGAGTGCCTACTAGAAGTTGGAAAGTATTAAGGGTAGAAGTTAACTGCGGTTATCTATTGTAAATAAATGCTTTGAGTCGCCTACTACAAGTTGGAAAGCATTAAGGGTAGAAGTTACCTATGGTTAGCTGTTGCATTTATGTGCAGTGAGTTACTTACTAGTAATTACTATTATGTATCTGCTGTGTGAGCATTATCAAGGAACCTAAAATATTAAGCTTCTTGTTCTCCATCTCCTTTCTGCATCTCGAATTCTGAAAACCTAATTATTTTCTGTTTCTACTCAACTTTGTCATCAATTGTTAAACTGTTTCTAGATGCAATACAATAATTGAATTGCATCAGATCATAGCTTCACTGTTGTTTGTTTTTAATTATTTTTTTCTTGTTCTACTGGAATAGGATCCGGGAGCAGCAAACGACAAGTTACAGCCAAATTAAACAGTTACGATTTATCTTATGCTAAAATTAGGAGCCAGGGATCTAAATCCTGCTTTGGTTCTACACTGGCTCCACCAGAGCCCACTTTTCTGGTAAAAATTCAGAAATTAAACCATGGAGTTACGAAACTTCCTAGATATCACTACTTGTGGGATGCGTCTTAGATGAACAAGTTCAACATCTACCTCTGTTGAAAATGTGAGATATTCAAACTAACTGAGGCACTAACAAGCAACTTAAGTTGAACGACTTTTTCAGCATCTAATGCAGAACTGGAAGAAACCCAACTTGAAACCTCTAATTATACAAAATTCTATCCCTTTTCTTGTTTTCGAAAGTATATTTGTTTGGAGTCATAGTACAAATATTGCAAAATGAGACATTTAAACATCCAATTCTCGAAAAAGAAATAACTTAAAAGGATTGAGCATACTCGCCCATTGCATTGTGATTAAGATGAAATGAAGATCAACGTCATTCAGCGATAGATACATACCTGCAATGCCAAATTATAGCCACCATGTGCATCTTGTTCAAAGTACAGGAGCTGCAACACAAAAAAACTTGGGGTAAACATTTGTGAACCAGATTCTCAATAAAGATGTTCCGCGTCAGAGGTCTAATGAAGGATAGCATCCATCTGGAAGAAGTTTAAGTATCTGACAGCGGCACCTTAAATTTGCTTTGCGCTGTCGATGTAGCTCTGACTACAACTCCCGCTTCAGCTTGTTGTTCATTAATGGTCACACTAAAGAAGTGCGCAGATTGCTTCTCCACCTGAATATATACTTTCAGTAACAGAATGGCACAAACACTGAAACACATGGCAATTAAAATATGAAATCGATTAAAAAAACCTTTCCACTGACTGATGACCCTATTGGCAGTGGTCTAACAGTGACCGTTCCATTAAGAGCTTCTTCAAGAACATTAGCAGATATTGTAGTCTTGATTGGAACACCGAGTTTGCTACGATATTACTTTCATGAGCCCATACAGTAACAACTAATTTTCAGTGATAGAAGAAAAAAAGGTGATCACCTGAATAATGCAGCAAACACAGTATTGACAGTTCCTAGATTGGACAAGTCAATTTCCATGTCCATGCCCTCAGTATCCACTGCCTGAGAAATAAGTCAAAATCAAACACTGACAACAAACAGGTAAAGTGAGCGCAATAGTGCTCTCACTGAGCAATGCAAAACGAGACTACATCGCCAATTACACCTCTACTAACACCGTCATGTGAAGTGATAAGGGGCCGAAAGCTATCAGTAAATTACAATTCATGCCCTAATCAGATCTAGAACAATATTACTATTTCCAGTAGCTACTATAAATCAACTTATACAGAATAATTCACCTCGAACCCAGCATTATCATACTGCCTTCTTTTTTCAGGATCAGACAAGATCCCATACGAATACGCTACTTCCTTAAATAGCTCGGAAGCTTCAGGGTTGTTTGTGTTTTTATCCGGATGATACCTGCTCATAAAAATCATTTCAAAAACACCACATTCAGATAAACATTGAAGCAAAATTTCAAAAACACAACAAAAACCCAAAACAGGAAGAAAAACTAGAAAAAGGAAACTAGAGAAACGAAAAGCATACTTTAAAGCAAGCTTTCGGTAAGCAGTCTTGATCTCCTGATCCGATGAGTCCCTGGAGACACTAAGCACCTCATAAGGGTCTCTCCGCAGCACCGGCGCCGAAGTACCTTCCAATTTGGAACCCATCAAACACCTCTCAAAGAACAGAACAAAAAAGGTCAAATCTTTTACGCCTCCACTATATCAATCGACGAAACCCAAATCTTGAAGCGGATTGAATAGTGAAAATGAACGGAATTGAATTGTTGAGAAAAGCAAAGATGGCACGGAAATCGAAGAATCGGATCCGTAATTTGAAATTGGGTGGATCGATAGAGATAAAGAGGAGGAAAATTGCAAAGATTAGGGTTTTCGAGGCGAGAGCTTCATCAGCTTAAGAAAATGGAAAATTTCGCGTCTGGATGGATTTGGAAATGTCTTCTGTCTTCTGTCTCTTCCTCTTTTTCTCTTCTCCATTGAAACGTTTATTATTTACTCCATTTTTATTTGTTCAAAATTTTCAAACTCAAAAATCCATTTTACTTATTAATAAAATGTGTAAAATAAAATTTTGTTCTCAAATACTCCCTCTCTCTTATAAAACTAGAGATCGGAGCACAGTCCAACCTGTGCGTCACATTTATAAAAATGGTGATTTGCATAACACATTTGATAAAAACTATTTCAGTTAGTGGAATGGTAGTATAGGTAGATTTAAGGCTTAGCGAAACCTATATTAGGTTGGGGGATCGAGTCGTGTATAGCAGAGGTAATAAGGTTTTTTTTGTGTGTAAGTTATGGTTGGGTCGGGCCGGCCAAGGTCAGACCCGAACCCGTCCATTTTCAAATATTTATTGTCTCAACCCGTGTCCACTTCGTGTCGGGTCGGGCCTTGCCCACTCCTATTGAAATATAACATGATTGTAGATGAGTTACATGAATCTGTATTTATCAAAGTTCAATTGAGTCAGTCCATTAGTTGAAAAACCACATGGCTTGCAGCATTTCGTGCCAATTCAAATCCGATGATCTTAGTGAATGACAAACTAAGCAGGCAGTAAATAGTGGTACGAAAAAAGGTTGACCTAACATTTGCGGTTTTTCCTCAAATACGTAAGATAATTATAGAAAAGTTTATAGCTTAACACTACAGTCTAATACCCGTAACGTGAAAACCACCAAAATCATATCCATCCCTGCCGTAAACAGCATCTTCACCATCACGGTAGTCTTCAAACTGCAAAAAAAAAAAAAAAGATAAGCAAGATGCAACAAAATGAGCAGAGTGGAGTTAAATTTCTGCAACATTAAAGTTTACAGTCACTAAGATTATATCTTTTTAAAAATATGTTATGGATAAATGATGGCGTGTAGAAATCTGCAACTTTTCTGATTTCGATGTGATGGTTGCATACATTTTGTTTGAACTTGGTTAGCAAGAAGAGACACACTATTAACAAATTCCAATTGAAACAAATGTCAACATTGATGGCAAAGGCTTACCATGCTTGGAGTATTCAGGGGCATGATACTACCTTCAACAAAATATAGCGCATAGATTAGCAACATGAACTTTTCTTATCGCTTCAAGATTATCAAAACCTGAAGAATTGGATACCTCAGTTAGTAATTGGAGGCTTAGTGTCAAATGATAATGAAAATTCAGTAACATTGTGGGAACATATATACTAAAATAACATCTTTCACCGAGAGTCGGCTGTTGTTGCTCTAAATAAAGGTTGACAAATAACACAAAGTTATCTGTCAAAATAGAATCAATATACAAAGTAATGAACAGAAAGATTAAAAAATCAAAAAAACCAATTCAAAGCGACATTAAAATAACAAATCCAATACCTCAAGAAAGTGAAAACATCAGGTTGGTGTATCAACAACTACAAAACAGGCTATGAATTAAGAGACTTCAGAGTTTTTGAACATAAACATCTCAGTTCTGTCAGCAGGGAATTCATGTAGTGGCAGAAAGCCGAATACATACGGTTCATTCCAATTTTTAGATAAATTAAAAAAGAACAAATGTTTGTTTAACACATCCTATAGATATAGCTAACAAACTGAAACAGCAAGAAACGATGAGACATGCCAACATGTATTACATGACATCATAACATGATTCGGAATGCTAATAGCATAAAAGAGTTTTAACAAAAGCCTCCTACTTTATCGCAATTTGCCTAGTAAACTCTGCTGCAATTCATTCCATATTTGTCTCATTCCCTACTACTCCGTATCATTTTGGCACAAACCTAAAACACTCAGATGACCGCTAAGCAAAATGTAGACTGAATCAACCTCTGAAATACAACAAATAAATATACCATAAAAACCTGGAATCAATAGACACGAATGTGACCTATAAACGAAATCACGAAGCTTAGGATGATTAGGTTTGATAAGGCGTCGCTGAATCTTCAACGCCAGTTTGTAAGTGCGTTCGATCCCTATAAAATAGGCCGTCCCCAAAGTAATCTCCAACACATCAGTATCATAAACTAACCAATCGAAAAAACACACACGGATCACACCTTCACTTTCGAATCGAACGTTCAATTTCAGATTCACGGAATTGGTTTCTTCATCGCCTTGGTTTTCCGATCTGCCAAATACCAACTCGTATGCGCCAGACATCATTTAGCCTTAATTTTTGTCTGGTCTCCTCCAGTCGCTCAATTCAATTTCCGCAACTTGAGCCTTCAAATCATTCCACTGCTCAGTCTCACTAATCAGCCCACAACTCGGTATCTGGTCGCCACGAATATCCGATTCTCGACCGATTGAAGAAGAAGGAAGCTCGCCGACGAAATCAAAAACCGCCAAACCATCACCGACTGCGTCGTCAATGACGCTGCAATCTCCTCACTCCAATCCCTCCAAATCCATCCGAACCCGCACTCAATGAACATGTCAACAAAACAATCGTCTCAGTTCGATTTCACCCGCATGGTGACGACGGGAATCGAAACATTGAAACCGGATGAAGAACAGCCATTTTCATTTTGTGAAGCGACGGTTGAGCGTTTCAGGGGTTACAGTAATTAAGTCAGGTACCAGGGGTATTTTGAGAAAGTGAAAAGTGAGGACAGCGGTAACCGGCAATTCCACTGTTCCCACTTTATATATAAGAGACTAGCCGCCTTACCGTCGTCCGATGAGAATTATTTTCGTATCTCCATATGATTCATCTAAATTTTTTTAAATATTTTCCGCTTATTTTTATTTTTAATATTAATTTTAAAATTTAAATTTTTAATGTTAATTTCATCTAAAAAATCTAAATATTTTTCCCTTAATTTTTATTTTTAATGTTAATTTTTAATTTTTAATGTTAATTTTTAATGTTAATTTTTAATATTTTTAATTTTTAATTTTTTATTTAATGGGCCACGCCGGACCGGACCTGTTGTCTTTAATATTAATGGCATATTTGTAATTAATCATGGAGAGAAGGGTAAGAATGTAATTTTAATTTTGATTTTAGGTGCGTTTTCTAATCTTTTATAAGAATAGATATTATGACTGAAGTCCTCAAATATTCTAATAAGACTTCATAAATTTCAAAATAAAAATACATGATCGTAAATTGTGCACCAATATTGGTTTTTTAATCTTTAGTGTTTTTGTGTGACAAAGTCACTGTTTTCCAATTTTTCTGAAACATTTTTAATGTTGGTAAATTAATGTTTAATACGAATATAAATCAAATGCTAACTAAGTTTTATCGACATTCTTATTAAACTTGAAAGTAGTGATTTTGACTATAAAAATGCGAAGTAGTGATTTTTATTATAATAAAGTTGAGGATTATTTTAAGATTCGACAAAACAGATAAAAAAAGTCACCAAAAACGTCAACAGATTTCTTACTGTAATATTCAGATACTTTAATTGTTGTATTATACTTTAGAACCATATATTTTCCTTCCCAAACCAAATCACAATCACACTTTTTTCCCACGTAACCAAAAATAACAGAAATTCGTACCTTTACCATACGCACATATATTCTTAACCAACCACATCACGCCACGTCACCCTTCCGTTTCCTAATAACGTCCACGCGTTGAAACGCTATTCGTTTTCACCCAATCCGCACTCTATATAAACCCTCATCGCCGCTCTGTCTCCGCAACTTCACAATCCCTAATAATGGCTCTCACCGGAATAATCCCAATCCTCCTAATCGCGACCGTAATCTCAACCGTTCCGTCCACCGTCCGATCGCGCAACTGCGCATCCGAAACCTTCGCTCACTGCATCCGTCTTCCGCAACTAAATTCCAAACTACACTACACCTACAACGCAACCAACGGTTCCTTATCCATCGCCTTCATCTCCACACCATCAAAGCCCGGCGGTTGGATCTCCTGGTCAATAAACCCAACCTCCAAAGGTATGATCGGCGCGCAAGCCTTCGTCGCATACGAACTCAACAACACGCTCCGTACAAAAACACTCAACATCGCCAGTGCCAAAGACTTCATCCCAGGTAATCTCTCGTTTCCGTTTTGGAACGTTTCGGCGGAGAAGCGTAACGGTACGATTACGCTTTACGCGAGTTTAGCTGTGCCTGGGAATAAGACGGAAGTGAATCAAGTGTGGCAGATCGGGCCAGGGACTGAACCGGATGGGAGGATACTGCCGCATGCGTTTGCTAGTGAGAATAAGCAGTCGACGGGAGTGCTTAGTTTGACCGGAGCAGCGTTGACTCCTGAAGCTGCGCCTGTTGCGCCTGCAGGTGATAAAACTTCTAATGGAAATGTTTTGAAGGTTAGCGGCGGATTCGATTTGGGAATGATTTTGGGATTTATGGTGACGCTTTCTCTGGTTTGAAATTTGGATTCGGATTATGGAGTTTCATAAAATTGTTTTTTTAATATATTTAATTTTATTTTTGTTTTCTGGCAATAAATAGAGTTGTTAAAGTGGGTGTATCATTGCAATTTGCAGCTCTACTGATATTTGTTTCTATCTATATTTAGTTGATATTATTGATGAAATGCATGACTCATTTTCCAGATATGAATATCTGAATGATGCTTGAGATTTGTTTTTTTGTCTATTTGTTTCGATTGTTAATTCAGTGGTTTAAGTAATCATCCAAATTTAGCTGGTACAAATTGCGAAAAGTGGAAAACGATGTGAACTGAGAAAGAAAGAAAATTAAATGAGGTTGCTTTTTCAAAAATAAGGAATATTTCAAAATCCGTACCATTTGGTATTAGGAAATTAAAATTTAACATATATAACATGGTAAAATTATTTTCTACTCCACTAAATTTCCATTTTTAGTTTCTTTCCTCAAAATTAGGTGCAAATTAAAAGATTAGTTGACAGCTTTGTACATAGGAAGCAGTTTTTTTTTTTTTTTTGGCAGCGCAGTAGAAAACTGTTTTAGGGTAATTCAGTAGGATGCGTTTGAGAGTGATTTATTTATTAGAGTGTCGAAAGTAACGCAATTTTTATAAATGAACTTCTAAATCATATATTTTAATGGTGTTTTGCTATCATTGCCTTGTAAGCGTTCCTAACTAGACTTGGGTTGAGTTTGATATTTTAAGTCGCGTTTAAGGCACGACTTGGAGGATTAAGAACACAACCGGCAAACTGCTATCAACAGCCATTTAAATATGAGATACTAGTTGCACTCCCGTCGTCCCGACGGAAATTTTTCGGTCTCTTCATTCGATTTAATTAAGCTTTACAGCGTTTTTCGCTCCATTTATAATTTATAATTTTCAATTCAATTTTTCAATTCTTAATTTTATAATTTTTCATTTTATAATTTTATAATTTTTTTTGAAATCTATCTGATCAAATACGGTCAAATACAATCAGTTGGTCAAATACAGTCAAATATGGATGAATAGTAATGGATGACATGTAGTGTAAATAAGGAGGGTGGGCCGGTGGGAATGGACATTTTTGTCAAAGTCTTATTGCAGTGGGGTCTTTAGTGAGGAAAATAAGAGAATTAGTGAGAAAAAGTGGTTGGTTGGTAAATGATTGATGGTGATATTCTTTTATATAATACTAGCGTACCGCCTGTCGTTCCGACGGAAACAATCACTTGGTACCCTATTTTTATTATTCGTCGTTCCGAATGCGCAATCGAACCGTTCAA
>JAWWMW010111547.1:0-10245 GCA_035048345.1 Echeveria elegans
GGTACAGCTACCCTTCCAAGACTATTGCCTACTCCTGCACAAACACCCTCCCAGAAATCAAGTGAAACTAAAGAAGTCGAGGAAGACGATAAAGAGGTTATAGACGTTAGACCACTTTCTAACCTACACTTATTTCTCGTAGTGTCAGTGTCCCCCTTCTTATGATTAGTTCTATTGGGTAATCAGATGATTTGTTACAGAGGCATATCAAAAGGGAGAAGAGGGCTCGATCACGGTAAGTACTTTGAATTGCCATTATTTCCATTCTTTTGGTCTTCTGCCTACTACTAACTGCACTGTTAATTTTGTCTGTCCTTGTAAATTTTGATTTCAGAAAAGGCATTGATCATATAAAAATGACTTCTTAAAATAAAAAGTATAAAAAGATCTAGGTCATTCATCTGATTCATTCTACGTACTAGATTAGATCACAATATTAAATGATATTTAAATGAAAAATGGGCAAATATGAAAACACGCAATATTTGAATTAATAATATTATATTCTACATTAATCTATAATATTTTGCTTGACATTTTTTAATGAATATCTCTTTCATTATCACAATACAAAATCACGTTTGAAGAGATAACATCATGCCGATCGGAAAGAGATGATCCATGATATTCCTATCCCCTGTTTGATGTACATAATTCACGAATCTGATGCACTTTTTCATGTACAGTTTTTTTCTATCTCCTATTTGAGTTTTATAATTTCCGATTTGTCTACACAATATATATGACAAACGAGTCGCCGATCAGATTGGATGCGTATGAACTGGTGATGATTCCAGATCTGATGAGGAAATGATTATTAAAATTCAACAAGACGATTATACCTTTTGTATGGTTTAATATTTTTTAACATAATTTAATCTCTAATAACATAACTTCAATTTCTAATCATAATCATTCATTTAATCTAAATCAATGATGTATAATCTCTTATACTTTATATACATAGAACCCTTTTTACCTGATCCCTTCTCTTTCATAAAAAAAACCGTAAAAAGAAAATGAAACTATTCAAACTCGTTGTAGATGGTTCGTCTTAATAATTAAATGGAACTATTCATCCTTGGTTTAGAGCCTGCTATAGTTCGCTTCGGCTCTCATAAGTGCATTGGTACCAAAATATTTAAAAGAAACCCTTTGAAGATATTTTCAAGTCTTGGCTATTTTGTTTAGGCAGGCAATGCTTTATACTTTTTGTCTTCTTTTATTCTTTCTATTTTCTTATTTGAATGTATCATAATAATTTTATTATTTTCTTTTATGACAATAATTAACTCTCATAATACACTCTTTTTTCTACTTTATCTTTTTCTTATTTATTTTTATTCTCACACTTATATTATTTCATAATTACCGTGTCATCAACTCAAATAGAAAAATCAAATGGAAACGGAGGGAGTATGACATATTGAAATGCTAGGTTCAGTAAATCTTTATTATATTATTATGTCAACCAATATATCTTCCTTGTTAGGTTTTTTTCTTTTGCTTAGTGTTATTGTGCAAGCGGCATGTGGACCCTTTGTGATTATCTGTATATATTTCACTTAATTTATTTAAGAATGATTTTAGTGTGAGCTAGCTGTCTTTGGATGCTTTTATCTGTTCCTTAATTACTTATAAATTTGGCATTATGTTTCTATTTTCCAAGGAAAGCGAAGCACAGTTTTTTTCCTCCTCTTTCTATTTGCATTTTTTTGGGGAGTGATTTTTTGTTTTGCTTTGGGGACTCAATTGCACAATGAAATCTCCACAGAATATTCTAACCCCCTGTTTGGTTCATGCAAGGTTTGTGAATGGAAAGAAAATTTTATAGGAAAAATGAAATGACATGCTATGTTACTCAAGGGAAAGTTAAAAAAAAAATTACAAAGAAACCTTTTAAAAAATTCTTCAAAGGAAACTTATTTTCCTTTTGCCTTTTCATTTCATTTTCTTTCCCTTATTTTTTTCAGATCCAAACAAGGCGTAAGGCACCGTTTGGTTGCGGGGAAAAAGTGAGGAAAGAAAATTTTAAAGGAAAATTTTGAGTGAAAATGAAATGTGTGTTTGGTTGTAAGGAAAAAATGAAAAAATAGGCAAAATGAGATCGAATTTTTCTTACAACTTTCTCAAGAAAAAATCATTTTTCTTTAAATTTTCTTTTCCTCACTCTTTTCCCGCAACATTTTTCCAACATTTTTCTGCAGTTTACGTGAGGAGCGTCTTCATCGCATAATAAGATACAAAACCAGGCTTGCGACGCTCCTGCCTTTCATTTAATGACAGAAGTTTCATGTTTCCCGAAATAGTTTCCAATGACATCAACCATCATATAGATATTGTGTTGGTTAAAGCTCCTTTTCCTCCAAGGCTCAGTAAATAATAAATTACTGATAATTAAGGTTATTGAAAAGGTCCCACAACTTCGACATGGAAAATATTTATTAGGAAAAACCGGGTCTGGTGTTGAGTGAGTCTAATGAATGTCGTTGTCTGTTGATATATGGACTACACGTCTGGTAACATCCATATGTACTCATCTAATTCACGCTTAATATGACATCTTCATGGAAAACGGTTGTTTCTTTAATCCATTGCTACTGTGTTAAGTATGTGTAGTGCAATTGAAGCAAATGTCTCGCAATGCGTAGAAGAAAAAAGAAATGATCAAATTATATATAAATATGGAATCATGATTCACAAACTTGTTTTTGAATCGAGATTGAACCGTACGAACTAATCAAAATTCAACATACTTTTCTGAGCGGGTTCGTGAGGCATGACATACGTGATATGACGCTTGACCACTACTCGTGCTCTAATTTGTCTCCTAAACAGATAATTAAAATATATCTAGCAAAAAAAAAGCACCAATAGCCACATTTGCAGCTTGTTGTAGCACAGCCTCGCCAAAGTCCATTTAATCCACATTAACTATGGGCTTGATAAAATGGAAATGGGAACCAGAGCGAGCCTTTTCCGCAATCGGAACAGGCTGATAAGTACATCATTTGGGTCAGCCGTCTGCATGAAGACTGGTGGTATACATTGTGCACCACTGGCTGGTGAGTTACTCTACCTGTAGTGACACAACCCCCACAATGAGCATCAAATCCGAAAGTTCCGAAGTGGTACAACCAAGTCTACGACCCCGGTTTCCCAAAAATATCTCACATAAACTTCTTATCAGCATAAGGTGGAAAAAACATGCGAGTCAGCTGGTGCCAATGTTGCACATAATACATGCAAGTCAATTTTATTAACAGAGCAGTGGTAGGAAAATCCACTACCCTGATGGACAAAAGCGTCACAACTATACCGACCTCCAGGGTACGCGGACTTGGGTAAGAAAGTGCGCCTTGCTGGTTTTAAATGGGTGTTCGTTCAAGTTGTTGAGGCATTTTTGAACAAGAAACATGAAGATAGTACCTGCAGTTTCCGCAGCTACAGGCCTGGATCGATTTGGGATGCGTGCAGGCACAACATTGTGTTTTTTTTATGATGGTGGTAAGAAAGCTGAAGCGGGTGGAGGTGCGCAAAATGGTAGATTTCTGCTGCTGCTGCTGCCGATGACTCTGCCTGATAGTTGCTTTTGTTAAATGGTCTCATTTTTCCGACTTGATAGCTATTTGGAAGTTTTGGTTAAAGTTTCAGATTACTAGTCAGTATATAAATGGAACCTTACAATACAATGTGAATGTAAAATATTAAGGTGATGTCAGTGTGTCTATTGCTAAATGACCGGTTTCGCCGACCTGGAGTTGGCCATTTGGGGATTGGATCAGCCCTGTGAGTTCTTATGGACATCGAGTCTAAGAACATTTTACATATACGCTTTAGTATGCATAGTTTGATCTATCTAGCAGAAGGGTTTGTGACCCTACGATTATATTCTTGGTCATTGCACCAAGAGGGTTCTGGTTCGAGTTGCTCTTAATGCATCTCCGCTTTGGAAGTAGAAATAATTTTTTTAAATGATCTATCACAAATACTAAAAGTTGGAATGATCAAGAATTTCTTCATAAATCAGTATGCTCTAAGGCTCTGTTTGGTTGCGAGAAAAAAGAAGAAGAAAGGAAAATTTTGAGTGAAAATAAAATTATGTGTTTGGTTGTAAGGAAAAAAATACAAAAAATAGGCAAATTGAGATCAAATTTTTCTTACAACTTTCTCATGAGAAAATCGTTTTTCTTTAAATTTTCTTTTCCTCACTTTTTTCTCGCAACCAAACGGAGCCTAAGAGAATCCTAAAAAAATAAATATTACAAATAAATATTTTTTATTTAAAGAAAATTAAAAGCCTAAAGGCTAAAATTACCCAAAAACTTGCTATAATTACAATAAAGAATTTACAATTGACTCCCTCAAACTAATCAAAGCAGTAAAACCTGCCTAAACTAATTCCATTACCTCTCCTGTAGTTTCCGTATTTGCATCACCTGTTGTTCTATAAATACAAAACCTGGACACAGCGAGAAACACTTCAAAGACAGTACAAACTAAGAAGACCAATAAATCGAATAAAAATCCAATCGATGGGCATTGTTGATCGGAAAACATATGATTGAACGATAGATTCAATGAGATTCTTAATCGAGCCGATACATTGTGAAAATTACCTTTCTCTTTTTTTTTCCTTTTTCTTTGCATATAGCCTTTCTTAAATGAGAACACATCTTACAAATGAAACTCGAATTGTTGACTTTTTCGAAAGTCACTTTCTACTTATAAAACTTCCTCTGCTAGCAATGTCATAGCAGAAATAAAGAGACCACAACCACAAGCACGCCTTTAGAACCGGTCTTGTGCATAAACTTTTACTAAGCATCAATTTCATCGATCGAGTGTGCAAGTATTTATCGAAACATGAAATTCATTATCTTGTTGATACTAAATTCATCGCTAAACGAAAATTGACAACTGAAACACATAAACATGAAAGGAAAGCAATAGGGAAACAGTTCACAAGTTTTCTCAGCACAAAACACACAGCAAACACATACCGAAAGCTCAAATTCCAAAAGAGGAAAAGTAGCATCACATTCCTCATTCCACTACATACTCTCCGCCACCACCAGCCGCAGCCTCACCGCCAAAAGTAGCACCAATATCTCCGCCACCACCAGCCTCACCACCAAAAGTAGCAACAATAGCCGCAGTCATAGTAGCTTCTGCCACTGCTTTGACAAATCCATTCGCTAAACCATTTCCTATGGAACTTGCAAATTGAGAACCAGCCGGCTTAGGAGCTGGACCTGAAATCTGATGATTATAGTATGGCATCGGGTTATTCGTAGGATGCCCAACGGCTGCTGCCTGTCCTTGAGCGTAATAACCATTCGTATACGATTGTTGCTGTTGCTGCGGCTGCGGATGGTACCTCTGATGTGCGTGTGGAGACGGATAACTCACAGACCTCGTCGCAACTTTAGTCTGTTGAGTCCCTCTAGTACATCCCAAATGCACATCATATTGACAAGTTCCGCAATGGTACAACCATGTTTTAGACCCCGGCATCCTACACACATCACACATAAACTGTCTATTCGCATAAGGGGGAGCGAACACACGCGTCAGCTGATGTTCATGTCCCGGGACAGAAACCAAAGCCGGCAAAGCGGCACATAACACATGCAAATCAATTCTACAATCTCCGCAATGGTACGAAAATCCACTCCCCTGATGTCCGCAAGCGTCGCAACTAAACTTTCCTTCAGGGTACACCGGCTTGGGCAACAGCGTAAGAACATGAGTCTTATTGGTATCAAACGGATGTTGAAGCTGTTGCGGCATTTTCGAACACGTAAGGTGAAGATAGTAATTGCAGTGTTGACAGCCATAAGCTGTGGTCGATGTGGGATGTGTACAAGCTGAACATGGTGTTTGTGGATTATGGTTATGGGAGAGCTGGAGCGGGTGTTGGTGCGCAAAGTGGTATATTTCGGCCGCGACCGCAGCTGCCGGCTCTGCCTGATATCCGGTGTTGATCGGACCCATGTTTTTGAGACTCTAGCTTTGGCTAGTTTCGGTTCAATTTGGGTGCAAATTTGTAACGTTACATGGTCAGTTTATATAATGTGAAATGAGATGTTTTGTAAAAGTCAAATTCTTGATTTTTGAGATTTTAATAGTTGAGGTCACAGCGAGGCAGAGGTTTGTAATTTTGTAATGCAAGTGCATATAAAGTTGACTGACCGAGTCAAATGATCTGGGTCAACGTGTAAAGATATGAATGGTGTCATATGGATACCACGTCTGAGTAGGTGAATTTTGATTAGGATAAAAAAATAAAATAAGAATAAAAATAAAATAAAATAAAACTTCATTGACAAAAATACTCCTCTTCATACTTTTATTTACACACACGTCATCCACACATATTTATTTCTATTATTTCGTATTTGACCATATTTGTCCGTATTTGTTTGTATATGACTTTATTTAAATATATGTGACCGTATATTTGATAAGTTTTAATTGTATTAACTGGGTTCTGCCTTCTTAGACTGTATTTTATCAGCTATTTGTTACTTAAATATATTTGGCTATATTAACCGTACATGTATTGACCAATTGACATTATTAAAAGATATTTAACGATATTTGATCGGTTATATGAGTAAATTTTAATCATATATACCATATTTAATTGTATTGGACCGAATATTTTCATTTTTTTAACGTATAGATTTCTCATTCTGGATGACGGGTTGTTACAAAATTAAAAATAATATAATGGAACTATATTCAAAAAATTTTAAAAAAATTATGTAGCATTCAAAAATTTCAATTACAAGAATAAATTTGTAGAGAGAAACGTTGAAAATCTTTATTAAAATTGAATTAAAACATGGAGAAAATTTCGTCGGAACGACGGGTTTGACACTTGTGAACTTATACTACACTGCAGTGTATTTGTCAAGAGTTGTATCCAGCCGTCGAGCTTACTAACACAAGCGAGCGAAGGCAAAACTTGTGCGATTTGGGCTCATCTAGACAAATACTGGTTTGTAAGGCAATGAATGCCGTTCGAACATGTTAAAATAACTTAGGTTGCAGTTGTATTGATTAGGTTTGAAGCTTTGTTTTGTTGTAGATTACTCTCAGCCCTGATGTTGATTAAGCTTAAACGGGTTCAATTCAATGCAAATCACCTCACCATTTAACAATATTTTTATCAACAATATATTTTTATATTGTTTATATTTCAAAAAATAGAAGATAATGAAATGCAAAACTATATCATGTTATTTAGTTTTCTTATTGTCTATATTTATATATATTCATATCATAACTTTTTTAACTTTTATGGGGTACTGTAAACATCGCAAGTATGATGTCAATCTGACGTATATTGAGCCAACTTATAAAAATCATCCACTCCTTTAAAACACCAAACGATCTTTTGATGTGAATTTGCAATGATGGATGTCAATAATTAAATCTATCATAAATTCTGGTATGTAGATGACCATGTGTAATTCTAGGCATATAATAACAAATCTTATCTTTACTTTTCTATAAAAATATTGAAACTTCTTATCTGAAACTTAAAAATTGGTATATTTTTAAATTAATAAGATTTAAATACAATTATTACTATAGTACAAATTATTTGGAATATAATAATAACGTAATTAAAATTAATATTGAATAAAAGTGTTTCTTTTAAATGAGTACGATTCAAATGAAACTGATGCATCATTTTTAAAATTTTCAACTTTCAATTCAATTTAATTTTAACTCAGTCCAAAAGAAAAGAGTGTAACAAACTAATTAGTTCAATGCAGATTGCAGACTACATATGTGTGATTGAAGTTTGTAAGGAAGTGTGGTGTGCTGATTTGAAGATGTGCCGATTCAAGCTGCAACCATGTGTTTTGCTTGATAAAGATCAATGTTGTATGTATAGTCACTAATTCAACCCCCAAATATATCCGGGCGTGTTTGAGTAGTTGTATACTCCATCTATCCTTTTTTGTTATTTCTACTTTCCTATTTGAGTATCCCTTAAAGTTTTTCATATTTCCTTTTATGACAATTAATTCACTCTCACAATACACTCTCTTTCCTACTTTATTTTTCTCTTACTTACTTTTATCTTATTTTTACTCTTACACTCTCATTATTCCTTAATTACCGTGTCATCAATCCAAATAGGAAGATCATTTCAGGACAGAGGGAGTATCTTTCATAAAACATTTTCATCTTAGATATTATCATTTTCATAATTTCATAAAATGTTACATGTCTAACTTACAACATAAAGCTATCATTGTTAGACTGGAAATTGATGTTGGCCTATGTTGGACTGGACTTTCTGTAGAATTTGGTCTAAAACAAAACAAAATAAAACTCTAATCTACTTCTTCTCCTCTTCAGACGCAGCCTCTTCTTCTCGTCTACAGCCGCACTTCTTCAATCCCAAATGCCAACGTCGCAACTTTTCGTCGTCGTCATAGTTGTTTGCACCAAGTAAGCAAAAAAGTGCAATTTTATCCGATTTACACCGACTTTAATGAGTTTGACCAGACCAAAATCGAGTTGATCACCGATTTTGATGAAAAACGATTTCAGTTGCGATTCAACTCGAAATCTATGGGTTAGCTCGTAAAATCAGACGATTTTACGAGTTAACCCGCGATTTTAACAACCTTGGCGGTACCCGAGGTTTGCCATATTAGCAATCCTGGTACTGCGTTTTGGAAATTAGTAATCTCGGTCCCTGTCGTACATATTTCAGGGACCGGTATTGCTAATTTCCAAAACACAGGTATCAGGATTGCTAATATGGCAAACCTCGGGTACCGCCAGAGAAATTACCCAAAAAAAAAAAAAATTAACACACATTATACATAACTCATGGTTATACGAATAGGGTAGGGATCAGGTAAAAAGTATACTAAATATAAAAAGTATAAAGAGATCATAGCCGTTGATGTACCTTCTAATCAATGGCTGAGATTATCCCATTAATATCTATTTAATTATAATAAAAATGAGTATTTAATATTTGAAGGTATTTAAGACATTTTGATTTGATTTATATGAGAATTATAAAACTCAAATAGGTGACAGAAAAAATTGAACATGAAAAAGTACATCAAATTCATGAATTATGTACATCAAACAGGGGACAGGAATTTCATGTCTCATCTCTTTCCGATTAGCATGATGTTGTCTCTTCAAACATATTTTTTTACAGTCAAAATGATAAGAATACTAATTAAAAATGTCGTACAAGCTATTAAGGATTAATGTAAATATTGTGTTTTCATATTTGTCCATTTTTAATTTAAATATCATTTAATATTGTAATTTAATCTGGAACATAGGATGAATTAAATAAATGGACATAATCATTTTATACTTTTTATTTTAAACACCCATTTTTATTTGATTCACTCCTTATTCCAAATCTTTATATATAAAAGAATATCTAACTAACAAATCATATATTTACCAACAATATCTAACTAAATTCATACATTAAACAACAATATCTAAGAGCAACTCAACCCAATATGTAAACTGCTCTGTTTGGTAAAAAAAAAAAAAAAAAGCTACATGGAAAAAAATTACATAACCAAACGAAAAATCCGCCTCAAACGCAGCCTTTTAATTTTTTGCAAATCTGTAGGGAGAGATAACTTTTCCGTAAATCTGCTATTCTTCTTCCTCCTACATAGCTCCAAATCCATTATCCCCCAAATCCATGATGAAGCGACGATTCGGAAGGAACAGAGCATCGTTGAGGTATGGTCGTGTTGGGGATGATGGAGTTGAGAGATCTGTGCCGGCGAGGAAACTGGCGGCGACGGTTTGGGGGTTGAATGAGGAGGAGTGGTTGGGTGTGGTGGCGAGGCTGATGTGGAAGCGCGAGAAGATGAAGACGATGGGTGTTGATATCAGGTGTTGGAGTTCAAGCCGCCTCGGAGAAAAGGAAATGTCAACAAATTTCAGCGCATCTGGCTAAGCTAATTACGCACTCTTTGTTATCACGCTCAATATCCAAATTTATCGAGCGTAGAATCATCGGAGTTCTGATTGCTTGTGTGGCTAGATCTGCCGCTGTTGTTGGTTTGAAATTAAAAACATATGTGAACGAATCAAAAATTGGGAAAGTGGGTTTTGTTGGAGGTAGTGTGGGATTGAATCAGTCGCGGGCTTTACCTTTTCTGGGGTTGCAATGTGGATCAAGGAGGGCGTTTGGCTCTTCCTCTTCTGGTATGTTTGTGTTTGATT
>JAWWMW010111569.1:0-10244 GCA_035048345.1 Echeveria elegans
AGGCGTTCCATGAAAATCTGGTTAAGTTTTGTACCAGCTGAATAAGTGCATATCGATTGAATAAAATCATGTTTCAAAAATAAATAATAATCGAGTTGTTGGCCTTCCTTTCTCTCTAAGTTTTTTTTCTTCTTCTCCATCAAAAGCCTTCTCCCAGGTGGAGAGGAGGAATCGCTCCTCCACCGAGGTGACCTTTCTTCCTCTACCTCTAGGAGTTTATAGTCCTCATATAATTTATATTTTCTTAGCGTTCCACATGTATTTTCTCTAAGAGTTATCTTATCCGAACTTTTTATTTTCTCTAAGATCTATCTTATGAGAGCTTTTTATTTCTCTCTAAGGTTCTTATGAGAGGCTTTGTATTGTTTCCATTTTGTAGTTTATTTTGTGCAGGCGCCTGCCGCTACTTCACCTATCGCAGCCAGTCCACCGAAGCTACCTGTACGGTTGAGCTCACTTTGTTTGACATGAATCCTTGAAGATGTTGCCTCCTTTGTGTGAAGCCTCCCATCGCTGTTGAGCCGCTAAGATTTGAAGTCGATGACAAGGACACGAAGATGGTGATGATGTTCAAGTAAATGAATATGAGAGGGTGAATGGGCATGAGATTTACAAAGGGGTGATGGCGAGATCAATGGTGTTGCAACTGTTGCTGCTCTGCCGGAATTGGGTTGCGTGGGCGTGTCTCAGGTGGTCGGGGGTGAAGGTGGAGAGCAGAGACACCATGGTGGTTCTTCGTCGAAGGACTTGGCGCGACCGTCGATGGAGGCAGTAGTCGAAACCTCTAGCTGACTTACTCCTGAGTTCGTTGATGGCCTTAAATGTGCCTTGGGAAGGAGGAAGGTCACGATGTATTAATGTGCCTGGCGGTCAACTTTGCTCGATTTGTGAAGTGGACTATATTGCTATTATTGGTGCGGGTTGGGCCCTGAGTTTCCCCAGGCCGTACTGAAGATGGGCTTATTTGAAGAAATGCTTTGTTTGTCGTTTCTTTGTTGGGTATTGATAGTACGCTTTAATTAGATTTTAGGTATTACTCCCTCCGTTCTGAAATGGTTTTCCTATTTGGGTGGATGATACGGTAATTAAGGAATAATTAGAGTGTGAGAGTAAAAATAAATAAAAGTAAGTAAGAGAAAAATAAAATAGAAAAGAGAATGTATTGTAAAACTCATTATTGAAAATAATAATAATAAATAAATAATAATCGGGTTGGGTTGAAACGAGATTCATTAAATTCAAAACACAGGGTCCGTAAACAAAGAACCGGGCCGGGTCCAATAAGAGATACGATAGTCTAAACTTGATGGAGCTGATAAACCCCATTCATTTGTGCCCTAGAGCGAATTGAGAGAATCGATTGATTTCGACTCGACGATGGCGAGCGCAGATCCCGAGACGTTGGATTTCGAGGCGGAGGAGGACGATCTGATGGACGACGACGCGGCTGGCGAAGTCGACGCTTTCGCAACTCAGAAGCCGAGAATCATGTCGACTATTACCGGCGGTGGAGCTGCGGCCAGTTCTATGTTTGCTGATGGAACCAAGAAGAAGGGAAGAGGTTTCCGTGAGGAGGGACAGAGGAGTAGGTTGACTGGTCGGGATTTTGATACTCTCGACAGTCATGGTGGACCTGGTCCTCAGCGATGTCAGTTTAACCTGTTTTTTGCTGGAGAGTTTTATTCGAAATAATCAAATTTTGATGACGTGATTGATTTTAATAGTTCATTTGTTGCAAATGATGTTGTGTGTTATTCATTTTAATAGTTCATTTGTTTGATGTGTGTGCAGCTGTAGAAGGATGGATTGTTCTTGTCACTGGGGTTCATGAAGAAGCCCAGGAAGATGATTTGCAGAATGCTTTTGGGGAGTTTGGAGAGGTCAAGGGTTTGCATCTAAATCTTGACCGCCGAACTGGTTTCGTCAAGGTAAACTTGCTTACATGGAAGAGCATCTGAATGTGCTATACAACTCTACATGTGTTCGAATTCCAAGTATTCTTGCTTTTTCTGCTTTATTTCCTTTGCGGCAATGATATCTCACGGTGAGCTTCAAGTGTCCTTCTGTTTATGTCCATGTTTGATTCGTTTTTTAAATGTTTTTAGCTTGACAAAGTGTTTTCCTTTCACAGTCCTGGATCCCTGTGTTTTGTAAAATGCATATGTAGAACTTTCAGAAAGATTAAGGTAGAATGATGTTGATGTTTCCTTTGTTATAAATATTGACGTGGCACATGTGTATAAAAAGTGACTTACGTGTTGGGCTTCATTTGGGTATTCAAAATCAATAAAACAAAGAAACCAAATTATTTGCTCTTTGGTTTTCTGCCAGTTATGAAGCGCATTATGGTTATTGTCGGTTAAGCGCAATTAACAACATGATTCCATTCGATGAACTTCATCTTATTACTTCCAACTGTAATTGCAAGAATGAATGAATGAAAGAAATGATTGTGCCATAAATCTGTTTACAATCTTTGTTGGAGGATTTGCTCTTTTTGATTTGACCAGTGTGACTACTATGTTGAATTTGTCAATTTTTGTCTGCAGCAATCAGTGTGTATAACTGTAATGTTTCTGAATGATTTCACTTGTTAGGGTTATGCCTTGATTGAGTATAAGAACTTTGAGGAAGCAGAGGCTGCAATAGCTACGATGGATGGAGCTGAGCTCTTGACACAAATAATTCATGTTGACTGGGCCTTCAGTAATGGATCATTCTTCAAAAAGAGGTGTCTTTTTATCCTTAAAATATGACTGGATATTGGATAAGTTAATTTTTGTTTTGTTTTACTTTAAGCTTAGTTCCATTATGTGCATGCCCATGTGCGTCTTTTTTCATAATCATATTTTGTTTTGTCAGTCAAGATCCATGGTGTTAAATATGTTTGATGTATTGGTTCGGAGTTGTCACGTTATATTATCCGTAGCCATACAACCTTCTTTTTAGATTTTGCCACAGCTTCTAATAGGCTGCATTATACATATTTTTTTCTTCAATTTTTAAAGATTTCCATCCAAGATACAGTGAATAGTGATATTTGTTTAACTTGGATTCAAATGTTAGTAGCTTTCTCATTTTCATCGACTTTAGCACATTGCATATCTCTAAATTTCTTGTTGGTTTGGTCTTCTTGTCAATAAAGTCTTCTATTTCCAGGAATCCACGTAGTCATCGTTCAAGGAGTCCGATGAGGAGAAAATACTGATGGAAGTGTTTGGGCTATCTCCAGTTTTAAATGTCCTTTGAACCACTAAACCCTTTGGTCAAAGGGGATTTCATGTTTTGGGTACTATTAAGACTACATAGTTTGATGAGTATGGGATTTCATGTTTTTGATGATTTATTTCAAGTACCGTTCGTGTTATACGAAGTTCTTTCTATTATGTACCCAGTGATATTTAACCCCTAGTCTAATAGCTGCTCAATACCGTTGTTATTCATGCAGTGTGCGCAAACTATTCATTGGTGTAATGCTACAGTCTTTTGATTATTGTTCAGATGATTCAAGAGCCTGATTGAGATGCTTGGTAATTGTTACATTACGTCTCCTTAATCCCTTATACAGCCTAAACTGGATTTTATTGACGTCCACATGTTAATGTTAATCTTGGCTCCGTCTAAAATACACAACGATCACTGTAATATCATTTTGGAAATGCCTCCTTACACCTCAGTCGGTCTTCTTGATGCCTGAGTACCTCATCTCTCTTTTCGTTTTTTCGAGCTGCTTTCACTGGCCTCTTGGCTATTCCCTGGAATATTTATCACATTCCAGCATGAGCGTAGGTTCTCTAATAAACGTAAACTCAACGTACTAGTACGACGCATATGACTTGCATGCCATGGATATATAGTGTTGCACGATGCGCCAAACAGCCATCTGATACAAATATCTGAAACTGGTCGTCAGGGGTGGAGCTTCTGAACAGATATTGTCGGTTCCACTTACTGAATCGGTTTTCAGAAAAGGATCTGCCACTCTTGAACTTCGGCAGTAATGACTCTCTGTGGAACTCTGGCCTCTTCAAATACGCATCTCTAATAAACCGCTACCAGTTGCGGTTTCAGGGGTAAGTGGATAAGTGACATTCAGTTTAAGATAAAACTATGTCTTTCGTGAGCTTAATTGTTTTCATAAGTGAATGAATATCTTTCATTCTGTTTGTTTCGAATAATATTGTAGTTTATACAGTATTAAGTGGTAGTGGATTCATTCGAGTTTATACTTGAGTACCATTTGACAATCAAATCAGTTTATCTTAAGTTTCAACTTTGAACCATTTCGTAAACACAATACAAAAAACCTCATTATGGTTTTTTTAATCAGTACAGTTGCATTAATTATGAATGTTTTTTACTAAGTTTAAATTCCCTTAATGACGAATCATAAAGCAGAACTCCTTTTTATGTGCCTTTAATTAGTTGGTTACACTAATATCGATTTTGATGTCATCTAGAAAAGTTACAAAAAAGTATGATAGGAGAGGAGTATATACTTTTGCTTATGACGACGATATGTTCATGCACTAAAAACAATGTTCACCTTCACCATAGAGTGGTATTTACTTGGAAAAACATATGAATATTGAATCAATATTCTATATTGGAAAACGAGGTTAAAGCAAATAGTACATTAAATTAAGAAGAAAAAATGTCGTAGTTTTGAATTGAGCTCTGACTGACAAAAGACCAGATAAATCATGAAAATTTCATAATATAAAAAGTCAAAAATTTCGTATACTAAAAAGTATCGCAAAATTGTCTCAATTTTTTGTTTTCTCATATTTAGTGTATTGGCTTAGTTCGTGAGTGCATGGGATGAAGTAAGGACTAGGTGAAGAGAATATATGTGAGTGAATTAATCAACGTGGATATGATTAGAGGCAAGCTGATAACTGATAAGATCCACTCATCATTATTACGTTTGTTAGATGTTTTTTTTTTTCCTTAAAAAAAAGACAGTTTACCTGCATATTTACATTGATTTGCATATTATTAGAACATGTTAATTAGCATTGAAACACCCTTTTCGGAAATGAGCTCCAATACTAGAAATATGTATACAACACACTAATTGTTAACCTTTATTAGCGTTTAACCCATTCAGTCTGAAGGTTGTCCCGTTCTTAGCCTATAACAGGAACTAACATTTTTTTAAATTCTGTTTTGAAAACAAGCAACTAAAAGGGCAAGCTCTTCAAAATGCACCTTATGTGTGTCCACTCAAATTGAATTTGTGCAGAACTTGAGAACATGTGCTTAGAAACATGGTGTATTACAAATGTTGTTGTGTATTTTTTTCAGGGTAGGTGGTATATATTACAATACTCCTAGACCCAATAAATTCTTTTACAAATCATAAAAATGGACTTACGAACTGATCATAGCCTCTACACACATGTAAACAAGTCCATGCACACTTGTACACCTAGAAAATTCAAGAACAATGACTTATGAATATAATACACAAGAAGTCAATCTCATGATCAATTTTGATATGATGATCATTGAATGAGATCAAGATGTGGGAATGAGCATGCACCCTCTGATGACTTCATCATCAGCTCCTCCAAATCCCACTCATCTGGTCTCATGCAAGTCTCTCCGAAGTCAAATGAAGGCTTGTCTTGAACGCCACCTGATGATGATCCACTATTATAAGGGTTAATGTTTCTGTTAGCACCTCCCGTGATCTCACGTTGATGTTGTCCATGCTGTACCTTAACATCCTCAAAAATGTCATTGAAATGAACCATGTTTGTACTGATGATGTCCATGTTGCTACTTGTGACAATGGTATCCAACGGCGGAACATATAACTCTCCCAGACCTTCCTCAAAGCTGTACATGTCTAGTATATGCTGATAATCATTGTCATCTAGGAACATGTCTATCAGTAAAGAATTAGGGTTACTGTTAATATGGGTCAAGGCCATGGATGGTGAAGATGATGATCCTGAAGAGGAAGAGTGATCCATGTAAGTAGCATATGCCATGAACATGTCGTTCGGTTGATGATTCAGATGATGGCTTTGCTGCATGCACATCAACTCTCTAGATGGTGCCATGTTACTAAACCGGGTATTTTTGAATTGATGACCGTCACTTGCCGGTTGCGACGATATGCTGGAAGCATTCTTGAGTCTCCTCTTGATTGTAGAGTTCCAGAAGTTTTTAATCTCATTATCAGTTCTTCCTGGTAATCTTGCAGCAATCTGAGACCACCTGAGAAAACATTGAAATCAAAGTTAGTTAGGGTTTCTCTATTTAGGGCTTCTTGTAGTTAGGGGTTCGTGCATGCATGTGGAAGGTTTTACAGTCACATTCAATCTTAAAATTTCAGTAAGAGAGATATTGGCCTGGTACGTTGAGTATCTTCAACTCCAAGTCCATGTTGATATGGCTAGACAACAACCTGCGACACTCCCCTTCGTTTTCACTCGATCGCAATTTGTCAAGATTATATATACAATTGATGTTTGATGTCTTTTAAAGGTTTTTTTGGTGTTTTTGATTGTGACCAGCTTTGAATATTTCTTAAACTATCACTATAATATGAAACCATCTCAAACTCAGAGAATGAATTATAAATATTTTTTTAGTTATGAGAGTAGGTTAAGCAGCCTTGGTCACATAATGTTGTCATTGACTTTAACTGCAGTGAATGACTAGCTAGGTTTACGAACAATGACCTGTTACCAAGCAAGGAGTGAAGCTGCATGATGAGCTCCTCCTCCTGGGGAGAGAATGCTCCACGCTTCAAATCAGGCCTCAAGTAATTGATCCACCTCAGCCTACAACTCTTCCCACACCTCTGCAGCCCAGCGTTGCGAGCCACATCGCTCCAACAACCTTGTCCATTCCTCAACATGTAGTTGATTAGCTTGTCATCCTCCTCAGGTGACCAAAGCCCCTTCCTCAGTTTACTCCCATTTCCGCCACTTGCATTGCCACTCTTCATCAACGATGATGGAGGAGAACAGTTTGATTTAGAGCGAGGAACGCAATGAGTCGTAGTAGCATCCACAGGCCTCTTTATCCTTACTTATGCCTTCAATTCAAGATTATGTAAAATGGCTGTTTTTTTGACGTATCATGCAGAAATGAGAGGCATGTTTTTAAAGTTTTAAAGAAGAGGGTAAATTCAGAAAGGGAGAGGTTGATGGAGTGGGAAGAAATGTGGTGATGATGAGTGTGGGGTTTGCTTAGAATTTGGAGAAGTGCAACAAGGGAAGAGATGATAATAGAGAGAGGGGGGTAGTGATGAAAATGGGTTGTTGACGGGTCGGGTGGATCGATCAAACGGTTTCGAAAGGGACAGCTAGAGAGACAACAAAATGCGTACATACAACTTTGCAAGATCAAAGAGTTTGAAGAAGACTCTTGCTGTTCAATATATCCTTCATGTATTTTACAACATAAGTTCAAAAAAATATTATTATTAGTTTCTTCAATCTCAAGCTAATTAATCATCCTCCATTAATCAAATCATACCATGTTGTTAAGTTGTCTGTCAGCTGATTATCTTAATGACAGACACTTAAAGAGAAAAAGTGAAGAGATTAGTCTTTTTTAAAATGAGCAAGTTAAGAGAGGGGGATATGCTAATTATGAGATTTTCCCTTATGGAATAAGACAGTACGGAGTAGCATTTAATAAAATTTAGTGTTTAATGTTTCTTTAATTTTAGCATGCTTTTTCAAAAAGTACCTTTCATAATAAGAAGAAAATTAAACATTAGATTACCAGAAGTTTTCTTGTCTTTACAAAGTAAAAGACAACGTCATTTTCATAAACAAAAACTACCTTAGGTAATTTTTAATTAGTGTTATCTATCCAAATAACATATGAAAAGAATTGGTCACTTTAGACATTGTTTTACTCGCGTTATGTAGCAGCATTCGCTTTCGGTGCACATAATGTAATTATCTGCAGGCAGGCATGCACATGTGTGCAACTATCTAGCTAGACGATTGCGGCCAAGGGAAGATGATGAAGGCGAAAAGATGCAGGAATGCAGC
The DNA here is from genome assembly GCA_035048345.1 of Echeveria elegans. Lineage (NCBI taxonomy): Eukaryota > Viridiplantae > Streptophyta > Magnoliopsida > Saxifragales > Crassulaceae > Echeveria > Echeveria elegans. The sequence goes on from JAWWMW010111569.1 coordinate 8,025, forward strand.
AACCAATTATTCAGTTCAAAAAACAAGCAAATGAAAAGAGGAATCAGAAAAGTAGTATTGGGGAAAACATGGAAGTTACTCTTTCCTCCAAAGAATGCCCAGATTTTGAACAGAGAGACTGTGTAACTTTACAATGCTTTGTCTCTACTGTTGTCTTGTTAAAGCATACTTTAAGTCCATCTCTCTTGTGACTCGTCCTTGTTGTTTATATACCATGTATGTATATTCTGTGACTGTGACATCCAGCAAACATTAGGATTTTAAGAATTGAACTGAGTTTTATGTAACATTAGTTTTCGGCAAAAAAACTTGGATTTGGATGAAGCCTGAATCCAGTAGAGTATGAGACATAGTATTATTGTAAATGAAATACAATTGATAGGGGGGAGGTACAAAGACAACAAGAAAAGCCGGCAAACAAAACTTGGATAGGAGTGAGCTTAATTGTCCTGGATGGTTTTCTATTAGCCCCGTGTATGGTGTCTGTTTTTTGTCTAGGTTGTGATGGCCTGTCTTCCGGTTGATGTTTCTAACCTTGGGGTCAGGCTTTTCAATCCCCTTGTCTTCGCCATGATCCAGGCTTTTTGGATTCTTTTATATAATGTCCTTCAAAAAAAAAAATTTGTCCTGGATGACTGGTTCTGGCTGGACACACTGGAGCACAGTTTTTTCCTGACATGGGAGTAAGGAACGTCATTATGCTAAGTTAGCGTGATATATAACCAACTCCATATTGCCTAAGGCCCCGTTTGGTTGCGGGGAAAAATGAGAGAAAAGGAAAAAAAATTGAGTGAAAATGAAATTTGTGTTTGGTTGTAAGGAAAAAAATGAAAAAAATAATCAAAATGAGATCAAACTTTCTCATGAGAAAATCATTTTTCTTTGAAAAAAAATCTTCACTTTTTTCCCGCAACCAAACGGAGCCTAAACATATGGTAAGATAATCCAAAAGGTGCTATAGCTACTAACAGATAGTGATGGCAATTTGACCCGCCGACCTGCGACCCGCACCGCCCCGACCTGCCCCACCCTGTCCCGACCTGCCCCGCAAGCCAAATGGGGCAGGTCCAATTCTGCCAGTCGCCCTGCCCCGCCACCTGAAATATGCACCGCTTGTTAAAAAACCGATGCGTATTTAATGACATATGCACCGGTTTTTTAAAAAAACCGGTGCGTATTGTTGCGTATCGTTTAAAAAAAATAAGGAGATACGCACCGGTTTTTGTACAAAACCGGTGCATATGTCATTAAATACGCACCGGTTTTTAAAAAACCGGTGCGTATTGTTGCGGATCGTTTAAAAAATGGGGCGGATCGTTTGAGGGAATGGCAATGGGGCGGGTCGGGGCCGGGCGCGGGGCAATAGGAGTCGATTTTCTGGCCGCGGAGGGGTCGGCCGCCCCCTAGCTCCGCCCCTGATCGGGGGTGCGATTAACAGCTCCCAATCTTGAAACTTCACCTGGCAGAGAAGGTAAGGCAACAGTAGAATTCCATTTCCAACAAGTTCTTCTAGCCTTATTAGCCACATAATCTGCTAAAGCATTCTCTTCTCAGAAAATATGCTGAATAGACCAATTCTGCCTCCTGCTGAAGAATTTGTACACCCTTGTGAAGCATAGGAACCATCTTATCTGATACAGCTACTGAATTGCCTAGTTTTATATATAAAAAAATAAAGTACATTTAATATTATTATTATGAGGAACGTGAAAGGTCCGCATCGATGGGCGAGTAACTTTCAGTGGATTTGCACCGTATGTAGACCCAGCTCGCCCTGCCCTTAAGCCGGGCTGCATCCTCAGACCTAATTTGCAAAAAAAAAAAAAAATCAAAGATTCGAACTTTCTCAATCGATTCATTCGGCCCCTTCCCTCCTTTTATCAGTTACATCTGCCGAGATTTTATATTCAGTTTTTCGCATTTATTGCTCCTTGATTCTTTTTGCTTAAATGAGTTTACGTGGGGTCGATTTGAGTTCCGTTTCGCCGTAAAGATTACAATTTTATTTTAGCTAGTTGGCTTTTTTTTTTGTCGATTTGGGGAGTTGGGATGTCAATGTCGGGCCCTCTGGATCTGCTTTCAAGACAATGTAAGTCGAATTTTGATTTTGGAAATTTTGAGTTTCTTGAATTTGATTTGATTAAGCTGCATAGTTTTGATATTTGTGATTTTAGTTTTTGTTGTTGTTGTTGTTGTTGAATTGAAGATATTGATGTTTGT
>JAWWMW010111579.1:0-10244 GCA_035048345.1 Echeveria elegans
CTGAGCCGAAGGGTGTCAAAAAAATAAAAGAAGTAATGGTGCAGCCACTTGCATGGCTGCACCAGATCTGGTTCCATAGATATACTCCCCTCGATTTTATAATATTCCTTACATTTTAATAAAGATATGAAAATTAAAAAAGTATAAAAAAATTAAAAATAAATGAATAATAATTTAAAAAATAATATTTGTTTGAGAAAAATAAATGATTTGATTAGTAATAAATGATGCATGATTTCAAAAAAATAAAATAATGATAGAAGAGAGAATGCATATGAAAGTAAAAATGACAAAAGTATTAATATTTTATTTTAAAAAGTATAAGGTATATTTTAGAACATTAAAAAAATATATAAGCAATATTGTATGACAAAGGGAGTATCTCGGAAGCTACAAATAGCTACTCCATGTCTCCCTCCGTCCCATTATATAATGCTTATTTGGTTTTGGGTATAAATTTAAAAAAAAATATTATGTGAGGTAAAAATATCTATTCTTATAAAAGAATAGAGAAAAAGATGTAAAATCAAACAGAAAATGACAAAATTATCCTTCATTAAACAAAAAAATGACTAAATTATCCATTACACCTCTCTTCACCGTTAATCACAAATATATCATTAAAATTAAAGATAACGGATCCGGTTCGGCCCATTAAATAAAACTGAAAATTACAAAAATTACAAAAATTGAAAATTAAAAATAAAAATAAAAATTAAACGGGAAATATTTAGCGTTTTTAAGTGAATTAAATGGAGATATGAAAAAAAAAATTCATCGAAACGACGGAAGCACAGGTAGTGTATGAGAATAATTAAATAAATTGAAAAGTGAATGTTAATGTAAAAGTAGAATATATTCCATTTAATAGAATAAAAATATATTTTAAATCGTCTAAAAAGAAAAGATAAATTATAAAATGAGAGAGTACATATGATTCTTTGCTGTTGCTGGGTGCCTCTATATCTCTGACTTCTTGATTGTCTGTATTACCGTAACTCTTGCATGTAACTTTTGACAAGCAAAAAGCTTTTATCTTTCACGTCAAGAAAAAACCATCAACTGACAAATTAGCATAAACTTGTACGTAAACAATGAAGGAAAATCTCAATTCCAAAAGTAGTCAACTAGTCATGACAACAAGAACAAGTTAAGCCTGAGTAAATAGTTACAGTGTAACTAGGAGTAGTTTACTTATTAGGTTCAGGCTCTAATTATATCTCAAATATTTGTATCGATTTTTTCATCCATTGATAAAAGCAGAGTTTGAGTTTTATTTTGTTTCAGAAATTTAATTTAAATATAGACAATCGACTTTGTAACGTCCTACTATAAGAAATCAATTAGAATCAGTTCACATAAGAAATATGTGAGATTGAACATCAAACTCTCAAACAAATATATAACTTTTAGCCCCAATGTTATCATGTACTTATGCGTAAATGGGTACACCCAAATCATTGTCGATAAAATCTGGCATGATAATGACCAATAAATTACCCACATCTTCGTATGATTTCTTCATGTTGAGTTGTTGAGTGACAATACACATAGCGTGTTAGAATAACGTATTTCTGTACGATATACATGAAATAAATACGTATGAAAACAACATGCATATCTACTTGCTTGAGGAATGTGTAGCAAAGTTGGATACAAACATGTAGCAATTGCAAAGCATCAACTTTTTGTTACATTAAAGAGAGTTAAGCCAGATAGAAAAATCCAATGATAATGATAGAATGATGATCCGTAACGTCCCCAGTCATATTCTAGCAGTACCTAGTAGATCAGATTATCAATGCGTGTGAGTAACTTCTGCATGTGGAAACTTCTAGTCGTCATTTACACGATGGTGATGGTGATACTTTAAACCCTAATAATCATTATATTATTACCATAGTTTAAATCCATGAAAGCAACAACATGAATTTCAACCATCAATGATAAAACAAAGCAAAATTTAGTCATGAGCAACTGCACAAGAAAATTGATGATAAAAGAGTACTGTCGCTCGATCTATGAACAGCTGCACTCATTTATTCTCAATTTCTTGAGAATTTCTCTCAAATTGAAGAACCAGTTTAGAGAAATTTTATCTTCTACAATTTCCCAGGGAGTAATCTAAACAATACATGTAAACCTACAAGAAATTCTTAAAGATAAATTCTTCATGGATAATATGCATATGTGGCATTGCTACCTCTCCCTAACCAGTTTGACTTTAGAGCCCGACTAAATTATCATCTGCTTCCCAATTCGCACAATTTGGTAAAGACAACATAAATGGCAGATTTCAGTTATATCACATCCATGTTTTTCTTTCATTATTCCATTTATTGGCAAATGTTTTCTACAATTCATAAATCAAATGTTGTTGAGATTTTGCGACGTAGTTATGAGCTTCACTGTCTGATCCGTGAAGGATGGCAACTGATTATACTTTTTGTTAAATACAAATTCAGCTGTATAACTGGCTATGAATATGATGTTTGATGCTAACATATGGATGGAGATGAGAAAAAATATTAATAGCAGACTCGTGACTCGTCTAGGTTAGATATGAGATGATGTATGAGGAATACAGCTGCATGTGTTTTCAAGAATTAATAATATAATCATGAAATGAAATCTAAAGCTTAGCTTGCATGCATATGCAGGTCCGTTTTGTTGAAAACATACCCTTTTAGATGGACAGTTGATAATCATAAGCGTGATTTATTGATTTATTCTGCATTGACCATTTCAAGATTAGCAAAAAGGTAAAAAATAACCCAAATTGTGAATATTCATTAATAAAACATAGAATTACTAGGATGCACAATCTTAATTTGGTGCATTCATATACTATCATTTGTCATGTTTCGTCATCTAATGAAGACTTGTGATTTGCATGTGCAATGAAGTGTCTTAATTTTGACCCTTGATATATTTGAATATACGGATGTAAATGGTGATTCACGAGTGCACACCGAATTAAGTTAGTATACTCGAGTAAACTTCTAATAAAACATTGCAATTACATAGTACCTTTTTGAGATTTTTGAACCAATTACTTTGGTTTGAATTATGTGCAATGTGTTTCTGAATCCATTGATATCGTTGTGCAAGCTATGTAGAGGAAAAGATTGTAATGTGATGATTGGTCAACTGATCCAATCAATTTGGACAGAATCCAGCACACAATGAGGGTTTCACACACCTTATCATCCACCCAACAAAAACAATACATGCATGCGAAATGTTTCAAGTCCCATAGTGTAACTAGGGCCGGCAGTTGGCACCGAATAGCTAATTACTTAAATGGAAAAGGTAACTTCTGGATTTGGAATTTCCAGAATATGAGATCATATCATGAGATGCCTAGAGAATGTATAATCATCTAGGTTGATCGGCAACTGGTAAAACTTCATTATTCTACGCCCTTACACCTTAATCCGTACTTACCAATTGAATATCTGATCAACTCATGTTCCCAACAGTAGATGCGGCATCCTTTATTCACATGCATACACTCTTTAATTATCTATAATAATGTGAAACAAGGGATCGGCAAAGGTCAGGGCCGGGTCGGCCCGACCATAATTAGGGCAGGCCAGGATGGGCTTTCCGGTGTTTTAGGACGTTTTGTTTAAACCTTAGGGCATGGTCTGACCTTTAGATATTTGAAAGTCCTAAGGACCGCCCATGGGCAGGGTCAAGTTCGGATCGAGAGGGTCGACCAGAACCGACTTTTAAGAGTTTGATCGGATCCTAAACTGTTAAAACGTGTTATAGTTTTTTGAAAATTTAAATGCTTTTCGACTATTTTGATACACTAATCAATTATTAAAAAAGTAACAATCACATAAAATTGAATAAAAATGTATTTAAATCAGTAAATTTTAATATATATTTTTTTCATTTTTACAATGTAAGTAAGATTAAGCTGGGCGACAAGGTCAGAACAGGGTCATTGGGCCAAGCCAGGACTTTTTCTCTCAGCCCTACCCTACTCTAGGGTCAAAGTCGGATAGGCTTTAGGACGGATAGGTTTAAGGCTGGACACTGGACAGGGTTAGAGTCACCCTAAGGGCTTTTAGCTTTTTGACCCGATGATCAAATGATGACTGGCCCTGAGTGAAACAAAATGGAAATGGAATATGAAATCACAAAATCAGGAACATTTTGACTAGGTCCAAAAATAGTGCTTGGAAGGAAAGTACGTCGTATTTATGTATCAAACCGTCATTGTTTGGAAAAGAAGAAATAAAGTATAGTAGCTGATAGTAGGTGTCACAAAATTCTACGGAAGCGAAAATGATGATCACTAACACTAAGGTAGTGTCAAGAAACATGTACATTATAGTAGTATTCATATTCTATTTTGAAACTTGAATTCTGCAAATACGACAAATAAATGAATACCAAAATTTCAGGGATTATGGTAACCATAATAGATCAACTAAGAATAGTCCTTCAGCTAGGGTTGTCAAGAACTCAACTTTAATATATTCCTTGCGTGTGCTTTCAAAGGGAATTCCGATTCTTTGATTCAAATGAGAAGAACCCACTAGACGAAGCTCGCATTTTTCCTTTCATAAGAAGGTTGATGAAATAAGTACTAGGTAAAAACTTGTGTGACCATAATATACGTCCAAGGTTACAAGACTTTGGTCTCTACTCTGTAAACAAGATGCAGGGTAACCAGCTGACTGACGGCACGCATGTCGAGTAGATACTTGGCCGTATTTTTGACCTTTGGTCAGTAGAGGTTATTGATCAAGGAGATTGGCTATTTATGGAAACAGAATCAGCTTGAGTTCACATGTAGGCGAATAGGGCGGGTAGCAAAGCTTGATCAACATTTAGAAAGAAGGTTAAATTCTTTAGTCAGGGTTGTCTCACTTCTTGAGGATTCTCTGATTCTCTCTTCTAGAAAAGTCTGGGTCCTCCTCGGGTGACAAATTTATGTCTACAAGAAAAGCTATTTGGACGTTTCTTGTGAATCAGAGTCAAAGCAACCTTACTTTATTAATCGAGGCAACAAACACACCAGGGAGGTGGATAATGGATACGACTTCCTTGCCTGGTACTACAGCATATTTGGGCTTTTAAGATATGCAAGTCATAAAACCAATTCTTATCGGAAAGAGAGAGAGCAACCAATAGAAGCGCGTTCAGTAGTTTCAAAATACTGAGATGAGTTAAAGAATCCTCCAGGGCAGTGCAATGGATGGTTATTACAGAAAAGAGATCCAAATGAGGTTTACAATTAGACCAGCATCCACACAACTGATTGCTCCAAAATGATCTGGAACGAAAATCAAAATTGATCATTAAAACAGAATGATAAATCATTCCAAAGTTTAACGAAATTACAAGACGACTCATTCATTACTTTGTAGACAGTATAATCTATGGGAACTTTTTATCCAGCTGCTGGGTTGCAAACACAGGATGCCTAAATGTACCCATGGTAGATCATTATAGATATTTTCTTATATTTTTCTTATAGTACAGAGATGTCAAGTAATTACAGAGCACAAAAGCCAAGAGACATTCCCGAATCCCGATGGAGTTTTGTAGGACTGTACGCCAGCACACATATAAGTAAACCATCTAAATATCTAAAACGCGCAAAATAAATATGTTTTGTACTTCGTTTTTTACTTGTGAATACTAATGCTTGCAATTACAACAAAATTAACTTCGAAATATTCACTGAGCATAATAACAACGCAAAACATTGATAACCTATTTGTGGTACTCATGCATATTTAGGATGAGGAGCCAATAACACACCATAAGACAATACTGGATACAGATAGCACATCCATAGGAAACATTACAAGATATGACACCCATACGAATATGCTAGAAAGGCAAGACTCTCGTGTACTATACCCTGACACACAACGGTTTGGCGGCCTAAAATATAAATGAAGAACAATAATGAATTAAGGTAGCCTTAACCAATTTAATTAGCATAAGCCTCAGAATGTTGATAACACTTAATTCCATAGACTTACACAGCACAGCAGTGAGCAACTAAACTTGCGAACCAGAAAGTAGAAACTACTATGCATGAGCTTACCCGTCTTCTTTAGGCCCAAGTTTGGCAACTTTATGTATTTCATTTTGTCATTTTCTACTTGCAACAGATCCCCAAAAATCGACTCACTAAAAACTTTTATGACATAGTGTATTCAAACATGCAATGATGGTATCCATGTCGATTATATATCAGGCTAACAGCAAATAATCCACTGTTTTCAGGCAATACGAATTGATCTTGTTTAATTGTTTTACAATGACATCTTCAACAACGCACAAATAATTGATAATCGGAGGAAGACTAATAAATAACCTAAATGCCAATGGTCACTGCAAAATGCAAGTACGGACGCTAAAACCCCGTAATCCTCAGAATTAACATTTCAGTGAATCGGGATACAAATTTAGCTAATTGATATTGCAATAGGTATCCTTTCATTTGGCCTCATGGTAACACACACAATCGGCCCCAAAAGGCCGGACACCAAACAATCTCCACATAATACCACAGACAATTCGACAAAGTATAGTAACAACCGGTTGTGAGTTAGAAGTGGAACTACCAAACACATACCTTCATTCCTAAATTGTTCACATAGAATATAAAACACATCAGACAATCTGCAGCAACGAAAAAATTCAAGCTCTCTACTGTAAACAAAGTCTAGAAACACGATCCACAGGTACAATATATTACAATGGAAACATCCTTGCGACATTCACAGAACAAAAGAATTGAATTCCAAACACTATTGCACAATAAGATTAAACTCCACACCGCAAAAAATTCATAATTGAAAATCAACGCATAAACTTACAGGTTCAATTATGAAGCGCCAGCGGTGGAAGCGCCAAACGGAATCCCTTGTTTCTGCGCTTTCCCTTCTTTCTCCTTGATCTTCTGCATAAGGAGCATTCGCTCCATCACCAACTCATACTCGCATTTTTCGTATTCATGTCGCTCGTCCTCACACTTCCACGGAAGATAAAACTCCTTCTGTCGACACTTGTTGAGAGGAATCAGCAGATGCGCGCATTGGTCCCTGTACGGTATCGGAACCCTAGCTTCCACCATCTCCTCCTGTGTCGCAATCATCTTCTTTGACGATCCAGGAACTTCCATTTTCGTCCAACCGTCTTCTCACTCCGGCTACCGATTCGTCAGATTGTGGCAATCGGTGTCTTCGGAGGTCGCTTCGAGATTCTTCAGCATCCGGAAATCCGAATTGAACCGAGTCTATTAGGGTAGTTCGGAAAATTGGACCGTTGGCTCGAACCGCTTTGTTTGACCCTTGTGGTTTGACAGTTTATAAATGGACCAGTTTAACATAAAGAGAAAATGAAACTGGAAATTTGGTTTAAACACCGTGTGTTGACACATTTTGTACTCAACCATCATAACTTTTTTTTTGGTAGAGAACTATTCGTAAGTTTAGTTTTATTTGCACGAAATCATTCCATCACTTTATTTCATTAATTAGTTATTTTTTATTTACATAATTAAAAACACTTCAAAAACTTCCTCAAAATCCAATTTTTATACCAAAAAATTCAAGACTTCATACAAATATTAAATAATTAAATCATCAAACGGCGTTACTTTTTTTTATACATTTTCTGTATTCAACTATTAATTCAAATGAAGTTATTTTATATGTTTTTTGGAAAAAATGATTTGTTTTTACAAACAAAAAAGTGCATGTAATTTTCATTGGGTAGAGATCAGGTAAAAAAATGTCTAAATATAAAAAATATAAAGAGATCATAACCATAGATATGGGTCGGTGCGGTGTGGTTTGGATTGCAACCCGCTTCACATCATGAATAATAAAAATAAAATTTGACATAAATTAAAATTAAATATAAAGAAACTTCAGGTTTTAGCCATAGCACGAAAATTTAATTAAAGACGCATAAACATGACATAAAAATAGAATCATCATCGACTCCTTCACTAGTTTGCAATCTCGGGTTATGCCACTTGCAATCAACTGAGAAGCGACGTATTAGTAATAGGTCTATAAGATGTAAAAAGTTAAATACAAAATAAATTGAATAGTAGTGCTTAAGAATATATCTGATTCCAATTTCACTAGTTTTGAATAGTATATATATAATAGATATATCTTATTATAAATGCAGTGCGTTGCGGTTTTTTGTGGGCGGGTTAAAAAGAATACCACTTCCACACCATTTAAATGCCGCGTGATTTTTAAAATTTTATTTTTAACTTTGATGCGGTGCGGTTTTCGAACCCGCTTTTGCGGTTTGGTGCGGGCGGTTCCTGAATATAGTACGGTTTTTGTCCACCCCTACTGAAAAGGGATTTAGCTACTGAAAGATATTGTAATTAAATAATAAAATTGAGTTGATAAAATTGATGAAGTAGCACAAAATTTTATGATCTATTGAAGCTCAGAGTGTAGAAGTCGTCGTCTCTTCCGCTCTGTAGCTCCTCGATTGAATATCTGCGTCCTTTTTTTCTTGCAAAGGTTTTTGCTTTTCTATTTATATTGATGGAATAATAATTTAGAAATCATCAAACTCAGCCCAATTAGGAAAATTCATCACTGACGTCACCCAATACGACACACGGAGTTTGAAGGATCTCCGATAATTGTGTTGACTCCGCGTAGGGAAAGTCAAACGCCTCTGTGTGGTCCTCTGAGCAGCATCTCCACGTCCAGCTTCTTCTCCTTGCATTCTAGAAGTTTGAGCAACTTCATAAAAAGCATCAATAACAACGTATAGCTCCAATATGGTCTTAATACACATACGAAATAAAAAATACCATAAAGTAATAGTTCGTCACGAAATATAGTTAATTCACGGGAATTGACAACTCGATTGATCGTGTAGATACGCTCCATCAACTTCCCATGCTTCTCTAGCTGTTTTCTTGTCAACAATCATCAATAAACATCTTCGGGAATGTCCTGATAAATCACCGCCAAAGCCATCTTGTCTCTCCTTGGCTTCATGAAAAGGCTTTCATCATTCTCAATGTTGTCTCAGACACCCTATGCCTCCATATACATCTTCATTCTAAAAGTCTACGCGGAGTAATTACTCTTCGAAAGCATGAGATACTGAAGATTTACTGAACCATCTTTTCGAGATAATTTCTTGATACTTGACATCTCGCTGATAAAAGTGCCACCTTTTTCACTGCTTGCTTCACTGTCTTTAGGCGTCATTCTGCGCTCTGATATCAATTGTTGGATTTGAATCCAAGTTAAGAAAAGATATGAATGGCTAAGTTACAATTTTTATTCAAGCACAATGTATTTATACATGACAAAGTATCTACTTCAAAAGTCATGATCCTTCCAACAGATACTTATGAAAATAACATTATAAGTCAAGATCAAATGCTATATCAAATGCGTACAACTCTCTATCTAATGAACATATAACTACTTTCAACTAGTTATAAAATCCACAAAAAGAGGATTCTTTAAGAAGCATTCGAAGCACACATTAGAAGGCTTGTAAATGATGACGCATGTTGCTCAACGCATTAAATGCTTCGACGGTGTGGTCGCTAAACCACCAGTTTATTGTAGTGCGTTCTCCGCATAAATGCTTATATCTCAAATACACAAACTTACTTTCGCTCTAAGTAACCCCTTTACTCCCAACCCTGTAGCTTTTATACCTGCAAGCACGAGAATAATTCAACGCCTAATTCAACAGGTGCATATATGTTTCGTTGATGTACGTAGTAATAATAACCTTTTCATAATATGCTTAGCTACCTTATCGAAATTGATTCTTCTATATTTGACTTTAGATATCTCAATTAATGAGCATGAAAAGACAATAACGAATTCTTGATCAGCTTGTTTTCAAAGCTCTATAATACATAGGGAGTATATATATGATTTAAGGGCTTGAGTCGTCATTGTATTATTCATCAAAATGGTCCAAAATGTGACCAGTATAAATGAAGCTTTTAAGAAAAAAAATGAAAGTCTTCATTATTATTGATGATCGAAGGCTTTAAGAAGCAAACATTACAGTTGAAAACGAGAGTAAAACATTACAATTGAATCAAAGCATGCAAATCCTTTCCACCATTATCGGCCGGCAATATGTTTTCAATAATTTGGTGACCATTTGAACTTTCTTGTTGCAAACACTTTTGCCAATGCATTTCTCTTTTCTTAAGGCCAAAATCGATATGATACACTTCCTTGAGGTTGTTA
>JAWWMW010111599.1:0-10243 GCA_035048345.1 Echeveria elegans
AAGTTCACCCATCAGTTCATCAAGACTTAATTTGGACAGATCCTTCGAGTCAGTAATTGAGCATATCTTCATGTTGAAGCTTGCGGGTAATGATCTCAACGTCTTTCTTACCAAAACTTCATCACTCATAATTTTTCCAAGGGCAGTAGCTTCATTAGATACATCCATAAGTCGAGCTGTAAAATCAGCTACAAATTCATTATCTCTCATGCGTAGCTATTTGAATTTTGCAGTGATCAACTGCAACCGATTCTCCTTGACTTCGGATGTTCCTTCAAATTGGATGCACAGAATTTCCCATGCTTTCTTGGTAGATTTACAGTTTGTAATGAGCTTCAAATTCTTCTCATTCATTGCAGCGAACAAACTGTTTATTGCTTTCAAATTGAACAACGCTCGTTCTTTTTCTTCTTTTGTCCATGAGGATTTCTTCTTGGGCTCAAGCTTTCCTTCTGTGTTGGCAGCAACAGGGGGTTCCCAACCTTTTTCAATTGCTTTCCAAGCTTCTTTTGCAATCAACCAAATAAAAGCCTCCATTTTGGATTTCCAATATCCAAAATTTCTGTCTTCATCTAGCAGCGGATGTTGAGAGTTATTCCCTTCTTCTTTGGACAACACCTTTAAGTGCAAATTATTACTCTGTCTTGTCGAGTAACGGATTTGATACACTTGTTATTCCGTTGTGATACAAAATTAATTCCCCGATGTACTTATAAATCGATCTTCAGGTTGTGCTGTAACTAAAACTATAGAAACAATGAAAACAACACACTGTTGTTAACCCACTTCGATAATCAACCTGCCGTGGAGAGCCTAGCCCACTAGAGTTCCCTTATTGACTTCGAGAATGTGTACAAGGGTCTTTTATGCTTCACTCGCAACCTTTACAATTCACTCAACTAAAATTTACTCTACCTATACTACCAAATTCCAGTAGTATAGTTATTCCTAGCTCAACGCTTCACATTCCCTCATACTGAATCTCCTTCAGATTAATCAGTTTTTCACCCAAATGTGAACAATCTCTCGTTACCTTCTTCTCCTCCGATTGTCTTTGGCTTAAAGGTTTTTGCGAAAAAGATATGAACTCCGCTTATGCAATTGATCTTTCAATGATATCTCTTGAGAGTAGACTTCTATATTTATAGGCTTCAAAGGCGATGTCGAGTTCTTATTAGGATTAGGAAAACTTGAACGAATTTCTAAGTCCGACAAAGTATAGGAAAGTTTCCATTTATTGGCTTTTAGAAACTTTCGAAATCTTTCCAAATGCTTTTTCTCATCGGGTCTGACAAAGCATAGGAAAGTTTCCATATCTTGGCTTTCAAAAACTTTCAAAATCTTTTTTCTCATTGGATTTCCTTTTTCTGGGTCACTGCTTAATTACGGTTAAGGCAGACGAGAATATTTACGCCTTCGCCTTTAGGAAATCTTATATTTCGATTCCGCATTGACTTCTATCTTCTCTGCAAATCTGCGAACTGAGCTATAGCTATAGTTGTATCTTCAGTATTGTCTTCAGCTTCATCTATGCTACTTCATTAGTTTTGCTCCAAATGATGCGACACGAGTTCCAATGGAACAACATTATAGTCTGAAATGTGAATGCAATGTGTAATCTTCTTTATTTTCATCAATGGCGTTGTACATCTTTTGTCGATCACACATCAAAGTTTCTTTATGTTGCTGCAGATTGTCATGATCTTGAAAACACAGGAAAGCAGTAGGAGGCATTTTACTGCGATTGATACTAAACACATATATATGACAAGCAAGATGGTTAGAGATTGCATACTTATCATTATCTTCTATTTTTTTTCTTTATGTGAATCATGTTACATCCCATGTCTTTTGCTATAGAACGAAGAGTTTTCAGGATTGCTTATATAGCCGCACAAGGCCATCATTGGAACAAATGCTTTTGCTCGTGAAAGTGGCATTCATAAGGTACACAGTTCTTTTATAGTCGACTCATCTTAACTGAATTTATAGTTTTTTTTATAAAACAAATTTTGTAGAGTATTATGTGGTTAATGCATTCCAAGATGGAATGCTCAAAAACAAATCCGAGTGCACCTACAAGGTTAGTGCTCATTGGTGATAAAGTCGGATTATTTAAATGATGGGTGTAATATATTCGCTTAATATATTTATCAATATATTAGTGGATATTGTATATTGCTTAAAATAATATTTAAAGCAATATTTTCGAATGTTTATCAAGAAGGATATCTCGAGTTTTAAGGAATGGCAAGTCGTGATTTTGCTTGGAGAGGAAGCAACCATTTTTCTATACTCTTCTTGATGTATTGATGTCAATCAAGCCTAAGTACAAATTCATTCTAACGCCGTGCCGAGCCAAATTCCGACGTTCATCAATCACATTAAGGTGATACTCAAAGAGCGGTGACAAGCTTGCAAAGCTTCAGATCCTGAATACTCTTGACTGGAGAACACGTGCACAGAGGAGTTAAGACTGGGTCTGGACTGGTGGAAATCAAGACTGAGTTTTGTATTGAAGGACTGGGGTTTCCTGATATCAATTCACTAAAATTGTTCTTTACTTTATCATTACCTGAGGTTTTAAGTGACTTGTAAGATCATTTTCAGATTAGTGAATTGTTTCCATCGGGCTGGAGGAGAAGCCCCTCAGACTAAGGGTCTATTCTTTTGCCATTAATTTAAAGTCATTTTAGGTCAGTTCAGCTCAATTCAGTTTCAGTTCTGTTCAATTCAGTTCAGTTTCTATTCTATCCAATTCAATTTCAATTCAATTCAGTTCATTTCAATTGCTAAATATAATATCACATGAGTTATTTATTAGTGTTCATGTCCACAACATCTTCATTATTGAGATTTTTTTCTCAATTTGATTTGATAAACATTATTATTAAACTACAAATAAACTATGAAAGCTCATCCAACTAAAGAGGAAGAAGGACAAGCCCTTGCTGCCTCTAAAGACACCGAGGGGTTCATCGAGAAATCCGACCTTGAGGCCTTCATCAAATTTTTTAAAGAGCACAAGGGTAACACTCTTGGTAAATCACTCAATGCATCCAACATGTCTAAATCTCTTATTATTGATTCAGGTGCAACTCATCACATGATTAGCAACTCTTGTTTGATTAAAGATGTTGAGCCAGCACTAGGGAATGTTGTGGTTGCAAATGGTGAGAAAATACCAATTAAGGGTGTAGGCAACGTACATCTATTTGATAAGAAGTCTAGAGTCATTTACATGCCTAGTTTTACTTCTAATATTTTGTCTATAAACCAAGTTGATGTTTACCTTGATTGCAATGTTATCTTTAGTCCGAATGATGTGAAATTTCAGGACATTAAGAGTCATGAGGTAATCGGAAAAGGAGTGACCAAAATGGCCTATATATGCTTAATGAAACATCCTGTACTGACATGAATTGCACCCTTAGTTCCCATGTGGTTAGAAACAAAGTATGACATGCTAGACTGGGACACCCTCATACTAGAGCTCTAAGCCTTGTGTTACCTAGTATTTCTTTCCAGAATGATGATTGTAAGCATGCATTTTGGGTAAACATTACAAATCCATTTTTCCAAAATCCATGACTACCTATGGTAATTGCTTTGATTTAGTGCATTCTGATGTATGGACTGACCCTTGTATGTCTTGGGAGAATCATAAGTACTTTGTTACATTCATCGATGAGAAATCTAAGTATACATGGCTAACTTTGCTTTATCTAAGGATAGAGTTCGAGATGTTTTTATCAACTTTCAAAACTATGCTACTAACAATTTCAATGCCAAGATTCAAGTTTTAAGATCATATAATGGTGGGGAGTACACTAGCAAATGCCTTCAAACAACACTTGGGAAAGCATGGGATTATACAACAAACAAGCTGCTCATACACACCTCAACAAAATAGAGCGGCCAAACAAAAGAATCGACATTTGATGGAGGTAGCACGGTCTATGATGTTTCACACACACGTCCCAAAGAGATTTTGGGGAGATGTCGTAGTAACGACATGCTACCTCATCAACTGATTGTCTACCAAGATACTTGATGACGTATCTCTGTGTGAGGTACTTAACAAAATCAAGCCCCCCCATTGATCATTTACGTGTATTTGGGTGCATTAGTTTTGTGTTTGTCCCAGGAGAACAAAGAAACAAACTAGAGGCTAAGAGTATAAAAGCAATGTTAATTGGCTACTCCACAACCCAAAAGGGGGACAAGTGTTACGATCCTAAAACAAGGAGGGTTCTTATGTCCCAGGATGTCAGTTTTGTGTTGGACAGAGGCTATTATGACAATGGGAAATGGGAGGATATGCAACACCTATCACATTCCCCATCCAAGAGAGTCGAGAACCTAAGACTTATATTCGAGAGCTTCAGACTTAACCTGCCCAAGGATCAAGGGGGAACTCCTCAAGAAGCTGAGGGTGCAAATGGCACTCCTCACCTTGACCATAAAGAGGGAACACAAGATGACACCCAGGATGATAGCCATTCATCCGACTCATCTAGTCATGTACAAGATGAGGAAGTTTATGATGAAACCCAAGGGGAGTTCCTACTCAAGCCGTGTGCTCAGTGGCTAACTTCCCTCATGAGTATCAAGTGTTCATTAGCAAATTGGATGAATGACATGTGCCAAGATCCTACGGCAAAGCTAAAGAGCATGAGGTAAGGAGAAAAGACATTGCAGATGAGACTAGAGCAATGGAGGTGAATGGAACTTGGTTTGAATCGAACCTCCCAAGTGGGAAGAAGGCCGTTTCAATCAAATGGGTTTTCACCATCAAATACAAGAGCAACAAAGAGATTGAGATGCACAAGGCAAGGCTTGTAGCGAGAGGGTTCACTCAAGTCAATGGAGAAGACTACCTCGATATCTTTGCTCCGGTGGCAAAGCTCCATACGGTAAGAATTGTATTATCTCTTACTACTAACCTTGGTTGGGTAATTGTGGCAGATGGATGTCAAGAATGCATTCCTTCAAGGAGAGCTTGAATAGGAGGTTTACATGCGCCCCCACCTGGCCTTAACGATTCAATCCAACCGAGCAAAGTTCTAAGGTTAAAGAAGGCTATATATGGGCCGAAGCAATCCCCAAGGGCTTGGTACCACAAACTGAGCACAACTCTCTTGAAGAAGGGATTTGAAAGATTGGGTATGAATCTTTAAGGAAAGAAATGATAGCTTGAATACCTGATTTGTCATTTCCTGTGATGATGATATCATCAACATACACAAGGATGACCACTATACCTTTGGTAGCCAACATATGCAAGCTCCAAAGAATCATCATTGGCATATGGTGGAGAGGATCCTAAGGTACCTCAAGGGCTCACTATGCAAAGGCATTTGAATGGAGTGTAATGGAAGCACCAAATTAGTTAGATTTTGCAATGCTGATTAGGCCAGAGACAATGTGGATAGGAAGTCTACCAAGGGCTACTGCACATTCATTAGAGGCAACCTTGTCACTTGGAACAACAAGAAGCAGAAGGTGGTCTCATGCTCAAGTCGTGAAGCCAAGTATAGAGCGATGAGGAACCTGACTAATGAGCTCAAATGGATCAAGGCTCTTCTCAAAGATCTACGCATCGAGGCTTACAACCCAATCACTATGCACTGCACAACCAAGCCGCATTCCACATTGCATCCAATTTGGTGTTCCATGAGGGGACAAAACACATTGAAGTGGACTACCACAAAGTGTGACAAATTGTGGAACAAGGAGTCATCCTTCCATGCTACACAAGGAGTGAAGATCAGTTCGATGTCTTCACTAAGGCCACAAGTATAAAGGTATGTGAGTCCATTCTTCCAATGCTTGGGCTCACTAGCATCCGACAATCGTGAGTCCCTAGGTCGGAAGGGAGTTGTACTTTTTTCTAGGTATAGTTTTATCCCATTGGGTTTTCCACACTTAGGTTTTTAATGAGGCAATTCACTTTCGGTTCCAAGTTTAAGCCGTCTTAGGTGTCAAGCTTGAGGGGGAGTATTGAAAGGGAAAATGCATTCGGCATCAAGTAACAACCTTTGGCGCCAAATGATTATGATGTCGATTACAATCCGTTACAAGATGTTCTAGAAGATCAAAACAACTCAAATTGAAATCCCCTTCTAGAAGCTAGCCGTTGGAGCCAATTCAAATTTAAATGGGGAACGAGTCTTTGCATTTATGGCAGCCACCCAACCACTAGCATTAACTCCTAGTTGTTTGAATTCAAATGTTTGTAGTATAAATACCTCATGTATTCCTTTAATCAAATCACGAAATACAATTTCAATACTCTTGTGTTTCATACTTTCTATTCATTATCTTCTAATACTTCAAATTCTATTACCATGGTCTGCCTCTGTCTCGTCCTGTAAAGTCTGAAAATAGTAATGAAGTCGGAGCCTGTTGATACTTGATACTCTTAGAAGGTTGTTGTTTGAAGCCCTTCCTGTCCAAAAGAGTGCAGCTTAGTGCATTTCAGCTAGGGGTGAGCACGGCCCGACCCGGCCCGACAAGTTTCGGACTCGAGTTAAGGTATCATATGAGAGTATTTGGACGGGCTAAGGTCTAGCTTTGGGCGGCTAGACCGAACCCAATTTTTTAATTATTATAAACTCGTATAAAAAATAATTAAGCTAATTAAGCTAATTAAGCTAAAGTAATTAAGTTAAGCTACCCCATATCTTACATATATAACTTGTTCTTATTCAATTGAAGATTTGGGCAATGTGGGACAACTTTTATTTTAAGCTGTTTATTTGGGTTCTTATTTGCTACTCCCTCCATCCCATAATGTTCTTCCTGCTTTTCTTTTTTGAGCGTCCCCTAAAATTCTTCCTACTTTCATTTTTTAGTATTTATATCTCATCTTATATCACTCAATACACTCTCTTTCTTACTTTATTACTATTTATTTTCTAACTTTTACATTATTCTATAACTCACATAATCATTTTTTTTCTCTTAATACACTCTCTTTCCTGCTTTATTACTATTCACTTTTCTATTTTTACATTATTCTCTCACTCACACACTCTCACTCACACACTCACACAATACACTCTCTCACACTCACCTCTCTCTCACATGCTTCATTAAAATGCGTGCCACTCCCTCAACCAGGAAGAACTTTCCGGGACGGAGGAAGTATTTCTTTCAAGGCAAATGTTCTTGCGCGTTGGAGTCGGTTTGTGGGCTGGCCTCATAATTGGATTTGTGACCGAGTACTACACCAGCAATGCATAGTTGCATACACGTAAACATTACCTTCATTAATACATGTCTTCTTAGCTGTTTTTTCTCAGTTGTATCTAAACATTAATGTTTCCACTGATGTTTGTTGTGCAGTCCGGTACGAGATGTTGCTGATGCCTGCAAAATTGGAGCTGCAACAAATGTTATATTTGGTCTTGCCCTAGGATACAAGTCGGTCATAATTCCTATTTTTGCCATTGTTGCTGCCATTTTTGTTAGTTTCAACTTTGCAGCAATGTATGGAATCGCAGTTGCTGCCCTTGATATGCTAAGCACAATAGCAGCTGGTTTACCCATCGATGCATATAGGAGCGCAAGAGGATTTGACTGAGGAGCAAGATGAGAAACTGAAGAAGATGGAGAAAGATGAACACTGGGATGACAATGCAGCTTAGATACTCATTGGCAGAAAGCATAACCAAAAGATCTTTCGTGTAATCATACAATACTCTGAGGAATCAATACTAATTATACTTCGGTGTTACCTTCGCGTATGTGCTTTCTTTTCTGGTGTTACAAAATAAACTTTAACAACATATAAAATCCGATGAGTCAATTCATCAAACACCTACCCTGTAACAAAAACCTCACCAGGCTTAAAAAACACAGACAATCCAAAATCAGTAGCCTTCAAAGCCGAATTCTCCTTCTAATTAGCAAACAAGAAATTCTCCGGCTTCAAATCCCTATGAATCACACCATTCAAATGACACATCTTAACCACCTCCATCACCGTCTTAACCACACTCGTCGCAGCTCTTTCACTATAATCCAAACCCTAGTTCAAATCAATAATATAAATCGAAGAAACGAAAATGAAGAAAATTAATTAAGATCAAAGAAACGATGACGAAGAGAGGTGAAAGTACCAAATGAAAGGTGTTGAGAGCGGTCGGGTGGTGGAATGGAGGTGAGGAGTGGAGCGGTCAAGTGGCGAAATGGAGGTGAGGTTTGGGGTGGAGCGGTCGGCGGAGTGGAGGTGAGGAATGGAGCTGTCGGCGTAATTGAGGTGAGATGTGGAGTGGAGCGGCCAGTCGAATGAAATATCAGCCTGGAATGGGAGTATACCTGCTGTTTTGGAAGAAATGGGTATTAATTAATTTGGACTGAATGGAATAGAAGGAGGAATGAGCATTCCATTCCGTTGAACGAAGTGGTCAAATTTTAATTTCATTCCCTCTTGAATCACCATTCCATTCCCTCCAAATTCATTTCATTCCTGCGAAGTGGTCGCACCCTAAGAGTTCGGGAATTGCAAATGTTCGGTTGAAGAATGTGGGTGGGATGAAACACGAGAGGAGTGCGTAATTCCGAAATTGCAAATGTTTCGCTCGACCGCACCGCATCAGCTCAGGTCTCAGACCGATGCTGCCAGTAATGGGTCTGGAGGAGGGATGGGTGTCTGCAAACAAATTTCGGTAAATTGGTTAATTAATAAAATTTACAACTTTACTGCTTTACCGAAATTTCGGCAAAACGATAATTTCGATCCGGTGTATTCGATTCGGTGTAAACGGAATGAAAAAAATGGGAAAAAATTTTGGTAAATCGGAAGTCAGTAAATTATCGCACACCCCACTTTATATACTTGTAGTGAAATGAGAAAAATTAAGTTGTATGTTACGAGTCAAACAGTGTTTGTAAAACTATCAAATTATTTGTCGAAAATTATTTATGGAGATATATTGTGTACATCTACTCCAAATGGGAAGCTCATTGTTAATGTTAAAATTTTCAAAATGAAATAGATTTCGGTATTTAATTTCGGAAATAAATACTAGGATGCCTAATCTTAATAACATGAACACTGTTCCTGGCAGCCTTAATTTAAGTTGAATTCCATTTGATTTCTTGTTGATCAAAACCAGTGTTTTAAAACTCCGACCCACCCGGCCGGTCCGATCGGTTCGACCGGAAACCGGCCGGTCTCTCGGTTCGACCGGAAACCGGCCGGTCTCTCGGTTCAATCCATGGATTGAACCCATTCTGCAATCGAACCGGTCAAACCCGGTCAAACCCGGGTTGAACCGGCCGGTTTTGATCGACCCGGTCGACTCGGTCAACGACCCGATCAACGCGGTCAACGGCTTGTCAACTCAGTCAACGCGGTCAACGGCTTGGTCAACGCGAAATTTAAATTGTTTTTGTTGGAACTCGAACCCAAACCACTCCTATCCCTACCCACCTCTTAACCAACTCACCTGCTTACCTTACATGTCATATAACTTAGACTTATAAATATACATAATTTAAAAATGATTAATTTATTGAATTAATTAACATTATTACACTATTAATATCAGATTGAGTTGCAGTAACTTCTATAGTTCTATGATGTTACTTGTAATGAATAATAAATATTTATTTTTTGTTATTTGTATTAAATATATGTTTATACACTATACAAAAAATATTATAATTTTTTAAATATATAAAATATTTAAAAATATTTAAATTTCGAGTCGACTCATGCATCGACTCCCGGTTCGACCCGATTGAACCCGTAACTTCGTGACCTTATCGAGTCGACGGCCGGTCCGGTTTTTAAAACACTGATCAAAACAATCGTCCCATCCTTCTCGCTCATTTCCTTTCTGCTCATCTCATCATTTCTCATAATCATTCATAATTAAATCTATCATGGGTATCCCTATTGTGGCCAAAATAAATTTCGATCATTCATCATTGTTATATCCAGGGGCGGAGCCACGCCTGGCCCAGAGTAGGCCGTGGCCCCCTCTGAAATCTTAAATTTTTTTCCCAGAGGCACCCGTTCAAGCCGTCCCCCCTCAATGATTGCAATTCTGCCCCCCCCTCAATTCTGATTTCTGTCTGCAAGACCAAAACCATTCAAATTGACGAACTCAAAGCTCAACAACATCAGCCCTAAACTCCAATTTCAATTTGGATATGTTGGATTTTTGATTTGTGTGAGTTTCTATGTTTGTTTTTTAGGTTTTTGTGACCAATTCGGTTGATATTTATG
>JAWWMW010111610.1:0-10242 GCA_035048345.1 Echeveria elegans
CGACCACGTGGTCGCTAATTAATAAAATTTCAAAAATTTTAATTTTATAAATAATTTGCGACCACGTGATCGCCAACGAGTAAAATTTTAGGATTTTAATTTAATTAAAAATTTGCGACCACGTGGTTGGTGAATAATTAAATTTCATGAATTTTAATTTTTAAATTTAGATCTAATTAATATATTTGCGACCACGTGGTCGCAAAGTAATTATATTATTTAAATTATTGCACTTCATTAGTTAGCGACCACCGTGGCCGCAAAGGATTGTGGCCCTTAAATTAGCGATCACGTGGTCGCAAACTGTCATTAGCATCCGACGTTTTAGCGACCATAATTTGCGACCAGCGTGTGATCGCAAATAGATAATAGCAACCACAGGGAGGTCTTTTGCGACCACTTTTATGATCGCAAAGTCATCTCTTTTTTTTTGTAGTGTTCCATCATAATGCTTCAAATCTGAACAACAAGAACCACCACATATGCTCCGTTGTCCCGTCGGTTTGCAATCGAGTGGGGTGGGTCTAGTGGATCGAAATGGAGTGGGCACTCGGTTTGTCGAATTCTGCAAGGTTTGAGATTTGCGGATTTGAGACTTTTTCCTTCATTGTGTTTTGTTTTTGTTTATATACTGAAATGGACTGATGACTGTGATTGGATTCTAGAGTGGATTGTCACTAGACCAAGAGACATGTAATGAGGCGCTGGAGCTTCTTAAGCAGACAAATGGATATGAGGATT
This sequence comes from Echeveria elegans, assembly GCA_035048345.1. NCBI lineage: Eukaryota > Viridiplantae > Streptophyta > Magnoliopsida > Saxifragales > Crassulaceae > Echeveria > Echeveria elegans. The sequence continues at coordinate 742 of JAWWMW010111610.1, forward strand.
TTTTGATCTCAGTTTGACCAAGTTGCTGAGTGTTGTATGTTTGAGTTGCTGTGAATGCAGTGGCCGATGTACATGAATAGAGGGGGGTCAACTGACCCCACTAATTTTTTAAAATTAGGAAGGAATTACATATTATATATGCTCATGACCCCATTAATTTTTTAATTTTGACCCCATTGAAAATGAAAAACCGTAGAAAATAACTATGATGTAAGGTTATACATTTTTATGAAAAAATATGTGTTGAATATTGACCCCACTCAAAAATCTTTCTGGATCCGCCACTGTGTGAATGTTGTAGGTAGTGGTAATCTTGAAAGTTTTGGTGACTTGTATGGATAAGCTCGGTACTTTTTTGCAGCATCATGGTCTAATGTCATTTGTCTTAAAAAAAGAGTGCGCATTTGATGTTGTTTTTGCTGATGCTCTATTTTTTCTACTATTTACAGATGCTCTATTTGGAGACTTATTGGAAGACAAACCAACGAGGTCCATGATTGAGAAAGAAGAGGAAGAGTTAAGATCTGTAGTGTGTATGTTTAATGTTGGATATACCTGGTTTGTATGGAAACAAAGGATGCTACAACGGCGAGAAAATCTTTGGTTAATGTACCATTACCATACTCCGTGCTACAAATAAGCTTTATCAGTGTGACAAGTTTGAACACAAAAGTGATATTTGTGTAAATATGTATTCTTGTTCAATGCAGCTTCACTGTTTGTTTATACAAGGGCTTTGAACTTTGATCTCAAGTATTGATAAATACTTCAATTTGTAATTATCAAGTAATAAAATGAAGTGAATTATTTGAACTTTTAAATTATTTTAAAATTTTAATTAATAATGAATTGATAATATATTTGAAAAATAATCAAAATATAATCATAAAAGAAATAATGAAATATCGTTGCGACCTATCTTCCCTACGCGACAGATGAACTTTGAATCAAAAGTTTGAGGTAACATGTTACAATTCGTATACACATCGACCAAACGTGTTTTATTATTTCAATAAGACTCACTTATTTCGTGTACCAAGAATTCAATGTAACATATTTTGTTCGCAACGTAATAACGAATCGTCACAAGCTCGTTGTGACATGCCAAAAATAACATGTCACAACACACCTACGTCACACAGCAAAAGTGATCGACCGATTGCGACACATATTTTGTCACATTAGTGTTAAGCAACGTCTAACGAACCAAAGCGATATTATTTGTGCGTCGTTATAGTGTCATTTTGGTGTAGTGAATAACACTCGATTTCCATTTCTATGATTTTTTACAACCTATATTAATTAAAGCTACACATTCATGGAGGTCAATATCAACTTTGCATAATGAGAGACGTAGAAGAGAGAGAAAAAGGTAAAGAGATGGATTGTTGATTTTGTTGATATTGACGCACAGAAAAATTCGGTTGGTTTCATAAAACTCCATCTCGTAATCAACACATTTCACATTTAAAACTTTTTTGTTTCTTTTTATTGGTTTGTCTTTGTTAGCTTATCTATCCATCCTAGTCAAGACATGATGGTTTGATCTTTTACAGGAGGATCGCTCTCATTGGCAAATCATGTCATTGCCGACTTTGATGCTATGTGTTTTAGAAAAAAAACGAAAACCGATTTTACTTTGGATTTCTAACGAGATCACTCACTATAAAAAAAAAGTTAAGGATTCTAATAGATTTTGTGCAATTAATTCTTTCACATATATATGATTATGTGTGTCGCACTTGATGATATTGGTATGACCTGTCATTTATGTTTTATTGAAATCGTTGATGCTTTTTGTTATTGTACTTTTGCTAATTACATATTTCATATACATATGTTGGTAATTCTCATTACCCTCAAAAACTAAATATGTTGGCTTGGTTAGTTTAAGCCTTAAGGACACATGACATTTGTTATTTTGTTATTGTTTAAAAACTTAAAATGTTATGTTTGATTTTGTAACATGATATTGAAAATTAAAAGTTAAACCTATGTGTATACAGAAAATATATTATAATTATTTAAATATTTAAAATATTTAAAATTTCGAATCGACTTATGCATCGACCCCGGATCGACTTGGTTGACCCGTAACCTATGACCTTATCGAGTTGACCTTCAATTCGTTTTTCACAATATTGAATTCACCACCATTCAGTTCCTCGGATGGTGGCGTTGGCTGTGAAGTTGATACGCTTCCACACATGTGGCGCTAACATCACGCGCAATCTCGACTAACTGAGCCAGCATAAACTCATAGGTTGGAACATGATCTAGCTTCCAGTTTTTCAATCATCTTTTTCTTTCTTCAAACTTGTCATTGATTTTCTTTGCAAAATCCTCTAAGAATGAGGTTATGCTCTTACCGACAGCTTTAGGTGAGTTCTGGATGGTCCGAGATTCTGTTTTTTGGAACCGACTGTCCTCTACGTACCTTACTGCACTGCCCAAAACGCGTGGTAGTCCTGTTCGCGGAGATACTCCTACAAGTTCAGTGAAACTGTCCAAAACCTCCCCATATGTTTGATGAGATTATGCATCTTCATTTCCCCCTCTCCGGCTTCCAAATGTGCCTGCCAAACAAACAATACAGGCAACCTGACTTAGGTACACTAACGCGTCATCATACACGTCAAATTAAATATTTTTCTACAAGATACTAGTAAAGTGAAAAGCAGGGTCGATCCCACGAGGAATTGACTAGTGAAGTGAATTTTCTATAAGCAAGTAAAATTTGAGGGGTTTGTGAAAGTTGTGCACACGAAGAAACATGAATGCAAAGAAATTACAAATTTGATGTGAAAGCTCGGTTCAAGACAACTACTTATATTTCACTATATTTATCATTGATATAGATCATATAACTAATTTATATTATTTTATAGCTCTACACGTTTCGAGAAAGGTAACATGCATATATCTTCTTATATCGTTCTGCACAACGTAACTGTGAATAGAACTCTTATCTCAAAATAGCATGAAGAACCTAGCGAGTTATATCAATGTGCAAGCACTAATGCTTAATCTCTAATTGTTCTACTTATTTTCACTGCAAAGTATCAAATAAGTCAACAGTAGATTCTAGCTAACACATGATAAATCGTAGCAAATACATAATTATCCAAGCAAGTTAGAATCGTAATAATTCATACAAGGATTAATACAAGATAACCAAATTGATATTGAGCTCGAATCTCAAAACAATTCTTTACAAGCTTGTGTCTCAAAGCGCAACTTAAAATTTAGCTATTCATAACGATAACAAAATACATCATCAAATTAATTATAAAGCAAGAGGAATTGAATGGATGATCCAAGACGTAGTCTCCGGCTTTTTGATGTAGCTCTCTGGTCTTCTATTCTTGCCTCTGAAATATGGCATGAAGCTAGGGTTTCCTATTTTATATTTATACTTATTTAAAAATAATAAAATCAGCTCAAAGCAAGAAATCTTATCGTTGATATTGTGGTGACGTCATCTGCATTGGCACAGACCATGCATAAGTACTCGACGTGGATCATGTGCAAATAAGAATGTTAGTTCTTCTTTATATGCGATACATTATTCTTTTTCCATCTACGCTAGCTTATTCCTTCTTCATCTATGCCGATGGCTGTACTCCAGCACTTCAATTTTCTGAAATCTTACTCTTTTTTTACCATCTAACGCCTGAATCACTTCTCGAGGTCAACGTAAGACTTGTAGGGATTTATATTAGCTTCCCACTATATTTTGTTTCTTCTTCATATCACCAACGAAACTCGCTATAGACACGTCCAAAGAATGAAAGGTTCAGTTGTCTTTATCTTCAATTAATGTCAAAACAATGCTTTTAAACTCCATTTCTCTTCTATTTGTTCTCATACATCTGAAATGTAAAACTACATGAAACGACTAATTCTAAATATACAAATGTACTAAAACATATGGGTTAAGACCGTTAGATAAGCGTATATATAAATATGACTCATCAAACCACCCCACAGTTAAACTTGTTTATCCTCGAACAAAAATTAGTCAGCAAGAAATAATGTAAGTATATGACATCAATCAAGGACATGCTTGTAAGTCACAAACTATGCATTATCAGAACATACTATGCTAGTTTCACCAATTCATTGCCATTATAACCTACTCGGAATTGCATCACAAAGCTTGGCATAAAATTTATTCAATACATGTTTTACATCTTCGTCAAAATCAAAAATAATTTGGATGTTTGGGAGATGGTTCTCTTAAGGTCCATGATCTACATCATTCGTTAAAAGTTCTAATCATATGGTTCCACCTCTTTGCTTTCTCTGACCCGTGATTTATTTGCTTCATAGAAATTAAGAGTTTTTTTCTTTGTTGGTTGCTTAGACGACTATTTCATCACTTGATTCTTTGAATTCATTTTCTTTTTCTTTGAATTGTTGGATTCTCTTCGAGTAAGTACTTTTTTATCATTTTAAAACTCTTTTCTCTGGACGGTTCTAATCACAACCTCTGAATAGCAGCATATGGAACAACGCTACACTATTTCTCATCGTTTCTTTTGCACGAGTCAAGATGCGGGTCACCACCTGTTCCTGATTACTCTAGAATTAGGATGGTCTTTTTCTATTCTCGCCGCCCACTGGATATGCTTTATTTTTCTTGTGGAGGAGCTGCTCTATTTTCCAATGATAGCAAAATGTCAACATCCATGACTTCGGTGTAACCATATGATTAGAGCATTTGACGTTAAATGTTATGTCAAATCTTTCTAGAACGTTGATATAAACTACACATCCCCTATTTATCCCGACTCGAAGAACATGATTATAGGAAATTTAATGTCAAACAGAGTTCATCCATATGAGTAAGAATATAATAAAGAAGTAAATGGATTATTTCACATCATCATGCTCCGATTGACACAACCGATCATCAAAATTCATTCCTCAAGATATATTTAATATTTTTAAGGTGAACGGTGCGGTACAATATACATAACTAAGTTCAAATGCAGTTAAGTAAATATGCTTACACACAAAATGTTGTCCTGAACTCTGCTGAAAAGATGCCCCAATGCGACTTTCCTGCACCATTATAAATGTAGCGGAACTTTTACAAAAAATTGTATTGGTTGAAATTGAAATGAAAATTACTAAATTTTAATGCCATAAAAATACAACTATTAATAATATAATTTGAACCCCAAAAGACAAAAATGAAATTTCAATTAGTTCAGACTTCAGAGATGAATTAATCATCAGTTAAAAATGAATAAAAGAAAAAAAACTGAAAAAACTGCCGCATCCACGGTTTCAGATCTTAGTGGCTCTAGAGAAAAGAAATTTTTAACATGACCCACACCTAAACATGGACCTAGTCATTTAACCTCAAAAATGAATCACCATGGCCCTACTCAATTCTCAGTGCTTAGCCCACTCACTCATTTCCCAGGCCCACCATCTCGCCCCTCACATGCCCTAACTTTTTTTTTTCTTCAATACCATTTCTTTCCATCTCTTTTCCATTATCCAGCATTTTAAATACACTACCTGGATACTCTTAACTCTCTTTTCTCAGATTATATATGTGTTTTATATAGGTTATAGTGGTGCTTTTGAAGGCCAATTACATGTACAATAAATATAGTTTGTTGGCAAAGGAACATGTTGCTTCTCAGGGTTTACCGATTTTTATGAACCGTTCGCAATGGGAGTTTAGTACACTGCCTTTGTCCACTCGATCTCGATTTGGTTTTTGTTTTTTAGGTTTTTTATTAGCAACAGAGCGCTTTAGATTGACTAAATGGGATTTGTTATCCAATCTTTGGCGTGCCTAGGGTTGAACTTGTGTAACTTTATAATCACGGGTCGAATAATTACAATGACCCTTCGAAAGTATTGTTTTAAAAAAAAGATTGGACAACCTCTAGGAGGGATTTCTCCCCACTACGAAACAAAAGAAAATAGTATAACATATTAAAAGATTTCATTTCACTAAGAGGAAAAGTTTGCTGTTAAAGTTCATATACCGGATTATATCTTGATTTATTTAAGTTTTCTTTTGTGTGATTTTATGTTCAACTGGGTACCCTAGAGTTGTAAGTATCATGTATACGATGAGAATGTTGCAAATTGATATTATTGGTCTCTCCTTCGCCTTCTAAGAAGAGATGAGACGACGTGCATGCCATGATTCAAAAAGCTGGTTGCAAGCAATCAGTTCAGAAATGAGGAAATCCAATCATCGTTTATATAGAAAAGCTTGGCAGTATGCTTCATGCTTTTTCTGGAATGTGTAACTGAAGTGACCCCCTGTCGGCATGATTTGGAAATGAAGTCGACCTGATTGGGAACTGAAGTATAGATTGAGTAGCAGAGTTAGGGTTTATAAATGCAGTCGACATGACTGCCAAGTGCCAACCGAAAGAACTTGTTAAATATAGGGCGTGGAAAGATTGTCAGTGTATGTGTGTAGTGTATGGAGATTTCGCTTTTCAAGCATTGTGACTAATATTAGCACAAACAAAAGAAATGCAGTACAAGGCCTCGTCACCTTTAGATATCTCAAGTACATTGACATGATTAAATACCGACTAAACTCCACTATGTCGTTCTACTAATTATAATGTGATATGTCTAGGGTTCGTAGATATTTTAGTGAACGAGTGATGGATCTGATGGTTAAGAGATTATTTCATATATTGTAATATATGAAATTCCACATGATTCAAAAGGGAGATGTTATGAACGCCAGATTCATGACTAACAAGAGTCGCGTTGATATCGTAGAGCAAAATTATCTCACCCTTAAGTTGAGCAAATTATTCACATTTTTTTCCATAATTTTTTTAAAAAAAATTCCATTTCCTCTTCTTTTTCCCTGCAACCAAACGGGGCCTAAAAGTAAAATAAAGTTATACCGTTCAAATATCTATCACCACCGCATCATTTTATGTTCAAGTAGAAGATCGGAATGTCAAGATAGTATATACAACTACGGGTCAATATAATATAATTGAACTAGCCATTAGGAAACATTATTAAGAAGAAGAATTTACGAGTTTAAAAATATTGGATTAATTTCCATCACCTTGCCTTTCATAATAATATAATACACCATTTGTAACTTCATGCATACGATCAAGCCGCGGCCATGTTGCTGGGCTGACGCCGCTGCAAATCTCACTGAGGCATAAAATCATGTTCTCTCCACAGCAAATATTAAGTATGGGCTGAGTTCACTGAAATATAGCCCAAACCCACTTCATCACTACATTCATTATCTTGGGCCTCCATTTCTGAGCTCTAAAGATGAGTTGGCCCATTATGGCTTTGTCTCTACGAAACGTAGTTAAATAGTTCATGTCCATTTTCTTTGCATATCTTATGAAAAGTGGCAAGTCTCGTATAAAGTGGGAAAAGAGATAGTGATAAATATTGATTGTGATGATCTCGTGGTTTACATTAATTGACTGAAGGGTAATTATTAACTCATCTATTTTTATAAAAGAATAGAGAAATGGATGTAAAACCAAATAGAAAATGATGAAATTACTCTTCATTAAATAAAAAATGACTAGACTATCCATTACCTCTTTTTTCACCATTAATCATAAATATGTCATTAAAATTAAAGATATTGGGACCAGTTTGGCCCATTAAATAAAAATGAAAACAAAAAATATTAAAAATTTAAAAAATAAAAAATAAAAATTAACATTAAAAATAAAAAAATAAGCAGAAAACATTTAGCATTTTTAGTTGAATTAAATGGAGATATGGAAAAAATTCCCGTCAGGATGACGGGAGCGCAGCTAGTTAATATATAAAAAATCATTCATTTTTAAAACAATTACGTTTCCAGATAGGTCCGTTTTTTTTGTCAATCGTTTAATGCTAGTCTTATTTATTTATTTATTTATCTTGTGTTTGAGTTTTGATATCATGCATTGAATTTATACTAATTGAAAATAACAAAAAATATTTTGTTTGATCATTAATGTTTACGGAGTTTTAAGATGTAGTCGCTCCAATTTGTTGATTAAATTCATGTTATATATTCATGGAGATTTGTAAGAGGTAATCTATATGGATCAGTCCGAAGGCTTTAAGTAGAATTCATAAGATTCGGGTTTGCTTATTTAAGAAGTCTTTATATGGTCTGAAGCAAACTCAAAGGCACTGGTACAGAAAGTTTGATGAATACATGCTAAGCGTTGGGTACAAATGGCCGAGTTATAACCAGTGTGTTTATTACAATAATGTTGGAGATGAGCGTCCGGTTTATCTACTTCTTTATGTCGAAGACATGCTAATTGCTAAGCAACATAAGAAGAAGATAAAGGAATTAAAGTTGCTTCTTAATTAGTGAGCGTTTTGAGATGAAGGAACTATGGTGTGCTAGGAAAATTCTTGGAATGAAAAATTATCAGGGCTAGAAATCAAAGGAAGCTCTTCCTGACACAATCAGGTTTTTGAGGAAGATTCTGAGTAAGTTTGGCTTTGATGGGGTGAAGCAAGTAAAGACTCGTAATCATTTCAGATTGAGTGTGAAGCAGGTCCTTGATACTGATGAAGAGACTGAATATATGACCAATGTGCCTTATGATACATTGGTGGGATGCTTGATGTACGCATGTACTAGATCAGATATGCACATGCAGCTAGCCTAGTAAGTTTATAGCAAAACCTGGAAATTCCTATTGACAATCAAGGAGCAGCGATTCATCTTTTGAAACATCAAGTGTTTTGTGATAGATCAAACTATTGAAGTGAAGTTCCACTTGGTTACCAAATCAGGCAAGGTTGTACTGGTGAAGATATCGAACTTGGATAACCCAGTAGATGTTTTTACTAAAGCAATTCCTATTGACAAGTTTGAGACATGCGCCTAAAGTAGTCGGGACATTGTCTTGAAAACTTGGAAGTTTCTGATGGTTGAAGCTTTGTTGGGGGTATTGGATGGGTATGCACGTAATCATGTCGTCAAGGTTGAGATTGTGAATTGTTTATTGACATGATTAACTGAATCGAGACAGAGTTAAGATAGATTTCCTAGGAAAGAAGAAAATTGTTTTTACTTTTTAATTAATCGCTGGGTCACTTGTAATTTCCTTGTACTGTTGGTGTCAGTGTAGAAAGAGTGGGCAGCAAATTAACTTTGTGCTAGGGTTTCTATAAATACCAGTAATAAGTGAATCTATGCGACTTGTTTGTTTTTCATTATTTTTAGGGGTAATTATAGAAAAAGACTTTTATCTGTACCACTTTTTTCAGATGACACCCTTTCATTTTGTTTTTATACTTAAACACTTTCATATTTTTTACTTTGTCAATTATAGATCCTTTGCAATTTTAAAAACTTTAGGAGTTAAATTGAAAATGTAAAAAATACAATTCAACCACTCATCTCCCTCTTCCTCCACCACCACGGCACCACCCCCTCCTCCACCACCACCACCCCCACGGCACCACCGCCCGCCTCCCCCCCCCCCCCCCCCCCCGCCGGCGCCCACCCCC